>NQII01006534.1:0-79832 GCA_002778355.1 Clitarchus hookeri
ACCACTGTAGTAACTATTGCTATAGTGTATGGGATACAAGCTGAGTGAAAGGAACGGTTTTCAGGTAAATAGGCGTGCCATTGTTTTTTCTGTTCTTTTTTTGGTTTGCTATTTAACCTACTGCACTACATTGAAGGAATCCCCACGGAACCTATGTAATTAGGTGTTTCTTTAATATGCTCATTTTTTAANATTTTTTTAAAAGGATTTCAACTTTTAACTTTATTAAGTAAGTGATTCCTGAATGATTGATATCCTCCACACTAATCCTTTGACGAAAGGGAGAACATGCAAATTATATTTATATACACGGTCAATAAATTACTGGCAATCTTCCTAATTAGTAAAAGAAGAATTTAACCTATACTATAAATGGAAATAAGACCACATATGCGGTTGCAAATATTTAAATATTTAGCAACGTTACCATTGATGTAAGTGAAATTAATTTACCATTCCTGCTTTCTCACTGTACATACTCACTGATGTGGTATATTTGCGATTACTTTCCTTGAGTGTAGACAGGCATAGCGGGCCGTGTCACATGATCTGTATGAATATATGACCACATTTCTTTCTTACAATGTGTTTTAAATTAAAGTATAAAGAGTTTGGATTAGGAAGTACTAAACATGCATTTACAATTTGTAGATAGAGGAGAATATCTGAGCTCTTGTTGCATTGTTGTACTAACGGCTATGTAAAAAAAATAATCATCTTATATTTCATAGTTACCCTACTATAAATAGATTCATTACTTACTTTTTCTTACTACGGCGTTCTTCGGAATGTCTTTAAAATCTTGAGATGTTGAAAACACTTTCACAATCTTAACGTTTTTCGCTGCCTAGTAACAACATTTTTGGGATCCAGTGTAGAAGGTCTTGTTGGCAGATATTATAACTGTTTGTTGCGATGACGTATTCTCTCTGTAGATATGTTTGCATTATATACTATTAAGCGGGTATCGTTCTTCGATCAATTTAAGCGTTGTGATAGATGGAATATGTAGAGAACACTTTTTACGAATCCATAATCTGCCAATAAATTTTGCAAACAGTTAGAAATACGCCAAAAGGTTCGTGAAATATTTACGTTTTGCTGTTTCTTGACAATAATATTAACCACAATATTTTTTTTGCTGGAAACCATCGTTTCTGTGATATTGCACAAAATGTAGTGTGGCCGGAGGGTAAAGTAGCTTTCATTAAAAGTAGTTTCTGTGAGCAATTTTTTTTTTAAATTTGGTCAATATTTCGAATAAAAACATTTTATTTTATATTTAATCACTTTCAACCAGACCACAAAACCTGAACAGAATGCCTGATAAACAGTCAGAGTAAAAAGCTGCTGACATAATGTAATTATGAATGATGTACTGATGGCGGAAGGAGGAATGACTGGGCTAACTGAGAATACTGATGCGCTTCGTCGTCATTCTGTTACCGGTTGTGTGTTCAAGTTATCACATGGTGCAGTACCATGGTTCTGCAAGAAGCAGAAAACTGGAGCGTTTCAAGAGTTACTATGGTTAAAACAACTGATATCTGAAATTGATCCTGACTGTGTAGGCAAATATTGGGACGTTTACTGTAATAACAAATGTGCAATTTAATTGGCAAACATTTCAGTAGCTAATTCCAGATCAAAACAAATAGACGTGGGGTACAACGTCCTCAGGAAACACATTTAATCAGGAGTTACCAATATTATGTACTAGTCTTTAGATGATATGTTAGCTGATTCATTAACTGTGCCCCTGAGTGCAGTTAAACATCTAGTATGTTTTGGACGTCTTGGACTTGTGAACTAACTTCCACACTGTTGCACACTGTGAGTAGGACTTACAAAAACCTCTGGATAATTTAATGGATGGCGATAAAGCAGAGAATCGATACGTGACATATGCTGTGTGTATTATAAGAATACTGCTTCTGTTTATGTTATCTTTGCTGTTAACATGTATGAGTGCTTTGGAGGAAAATTTAATTTGGTAATTCACTTTACTTCGCTTTCTTATTTATCAACCCTCACAGGAAGTATAAAAAATCCCAATACACTGGCTTATATAAATCGTGTTGTAACCTCAACTCTCGATCAATTGATTCCAATGATTCCAATGATAGGACAGAGAGTTTAGAATGGGCAGCTAGCATGATCTCTGTACTACATATTCACTTATATTATGGATTTAATAGGTCTAGCCTATGGTAGAAATTTGACTTGCAGAGGAATATTGCCTTNTACATATTCACTTATATTATGGATTTAATAGGTCTAGCCTATGGTAGAAATTTGACTTGCAGAGGAATATTGCCTCATACAATCCATAGACCAAAGCTGAGGTAGATAGCTTATTTGCGTGTACACAACATTGACCTACCGCAAAGGAACACAACTGCCAAAGTCTCATGGTCAACAGTGATGAACATGTTTGTAGCTTAATTTCCAAATTATAAGCACTTTTATACAATTGAAATACTTACACCAAGTTTAATTTAATAAAATGGTATTCCAAATTTGCTAGAAGATGTATACAAACATCTTAGAGCACTTGTTTACCAAAGAGTATTCTAACCTCAAATCCAATCTACGCCTATTTTGCTAGTCGTATTGGCAGAAAAGCAGTTACATTTTGGGACATGGAGATTTGCGCAGCCATCGAGATCAGTCTACCTCATATTTAGTCAGTGATACAGTGCACGGTGGTAGGAAATATTAAACTCCTTTATGCGGTCTCTTTTTACAATCTTAACATTTCTGATAATTCTTAATGTATAAAAAGTTTGATTTAACTAAAGTAATAAATCAGTGTACATGGCAAATACATAATGACTAAAGTTATCATTATAACCGGTTTTACGTATTGGTAGATTTATACATAATAGTTAAATAAATAATAGACTTTGATATATCCAAAAAAATATTTTACGTATGTGTCGTTCCTATATTTGTTTTTATTTTTTAAATAGACTTATCCATTTTTACATAAAACGAAATTAAAAAAACACATTATTCCAACTAATAATGATAGCAGTAGTGTGTCTGCAATAGATGGTAAATAATTGTTTACGTTGTTAATGATTTGAGTTTTGACACGCTTTTTGTAACCTAAAATCTGTTTTCAATATTTACATTTTATACACTTAGCTTTTTATTTTCTGATCAGCTCAAATACGGATAGAATACATAGCAAGCCATACCTATCCTCTTCATATAACTTTATTCAAGAAAGAAGAAGATGTTGTGGACAGAGCATGTTTGCAATATTTTATTCTTCAACTTATTGTCTCTGCAGTTGATTGGTTTTAAAGTGCTTGTAGTTAAACAATTATTCATTAATTTTTTTTCGTTTTATCATATGTNGACCACATATGCGGTTGCAAATATTTAAATATTTAGCAACGTTACCATTGATGTAAGTGAAATTAATTTACCATTTCTACTTTCTCACCGTACATACTCACTGATGTGGTATATTTGCGATTAATTTCTGTGAGTGTAGACAGGCATAGCGGGCCGTGTCACATGATCTGTATGAATATATGACCACATTTCTTTCTTACAATGTGTTTTAAATTAAAGTATAAAGAGTTTGGATTAGGAAGTACTAAACATGCATTTACAATTTGTAGATAGAGGAGAATATCTGAGCTCTTGTTGCATTGTTGTACTAACGGCTATGTAATAAAAATAATCATCTTATATTTCATTGTTACCCTACTATAAATAGATTCATTACTTACTTTTTCTTACTACGGCGTTCTTCGGAATGTCTTTAAAATCTTGAGATGTTGAAAACACTTTCACAATCTGTACGTTTTTCGCTGCCTAGTAACAACTTTTTTGGGATCCATTGTAGATATCCTTGTTTGGCAGATATTATAACTGTTTGTTGCGATGACGTATTCTCTCTGTAGATATGTTTGCATTATATACTATTAAGCGGGTATCATTACTTCGATAAATTTCAGCGTTGTGATAGATGGAATGTGTAGAGAACTCTTTTTGCGAATACATTTTCTGGCTAAATATTTTGCAAACAGNTGTTTCGTTCTTCGATCAATTTAAGCGTTGTGATAGATGGAATATGTAGAGAACACTTTTTACGAATCCATAATCTGCCAATAAATTTTGCAAACAGTTAGAAATACGTCAAAAGGTTCGTGAAATATTTACGTTCTGCTGTTTCTTGACAATAATATTAACCACAATATTTTTTTTGCTGGAAACCATCGTTTCTGTGATATTGCACAAAATGTAGTGTGGCCGGAGGGTAAAGTAGCTTTCATTAAAAGTAGTTTCTGTGAGCAATTTTTTTTTAAAATTTGGTCAATATTTCGAATAAAAACATTTTACTTTATATTTAATCACTTTCAACCAGACCACAAAACCTGAACAGAATGTCTTATAAACAGTCAGAGTAAAAAGCTGCTGATATTATGTAATTATGAATGATGTCCTGAAGGCGGAAGGATGAATGACTGGGCTAACTGAGAATACTGATGCGCTTCGTCGTCATTCTGTTACCGGTTGTGTGTTCAAGTTATCACATGGTGCAGTATCATGGTTCTGCAAGAAGCAGAAAACTGGAGCGTTTCAAGAGTTACTATGGTTAAAACAACTGATATCTGAAATTGATCCTGACTGTGTAGGCAAATATTGGGACATTTACTGTAATAACAAATGTGCAATTTAATTGGCAAACATTTCAGTAGCTAATTCCAGATCAAAACAAATAGACGTGGGGTACAACGTCCTCAGGAAACACATTTAATCAGGAGTTACCAATATTATGTACTAGTCTTTAGATGATATGTTAGCTGATTCATTAACTGTGCCCCTGAGTGCAGTTAAACATCTAGTATGTTTTGTTCCACACTGTTGCACACTAACTCATCCTGAATGTTTTTGGAGACCTAAATTTAATGGATGGCGATAAAGCAGAGAATCGATACGTGATATATGCTGTGTGTATTATAATAATACTGCTTCTGTTTATGTTATCTTTGCTGTTAACATGTATGAGTGCTTTGGAGGAAAATTTAATTTGGTAATTCACTTTACTTCGCTTTCTTATTTATCAACCCTCACAGGAAGTATAAAAAATCCCAATACACTGGCTTATATAAATCGTGTTGTAACCTCAACTCTCGATCAATTGATTCCAATGATTCCAATGATAGGACAGAGAGTTTAGAATGGGCAGCTAGCATGATCTCTGTACTACATATTCACTTATATTATGGATTTAATAGGTCTAGCCTATGGTAGAAATTTGACTTGCAGAGGAATATTGCCTTATACAATCCATATACCAAAGCTGAGGTAGATAGCTTATTTGCGTGTACACAACATTGACCTACCGCAAAGGAACACAACTGCCAAAGTCTCATGGTCAACAGTGATGAACATGTTTGTAGCTTAATTTCCAAATTATAAGCACTTTTATACAATTGAAATACTTACATCAAGTTTAATTTAATAAAATGGTATTCCAAATTTGCTAGAAGATGTATACAAACATCTTAGAGCACTTGTTTACCAAAGAGTATTCTAACCTCAAATCCAATCTACGCCTATTTTGCTAGTCGTATTGGCAGAAAAGCAGTTACATTTTGGGACATGGAGATTTGCGCAGCCATCGAGATCAGTCTACCTCATATTTAGTCAGTGATACAGTGCACGGTGGTAGGAAATATTAAACTCCTTTATGCGGTCTCTTTTTACAATCTTAACATTTCTGATAATTCTTAATGTATAAAAAGTTTGATTTAACTAAAGTAATAAATCAGTGTACATGGCAAATACATAATGACTAAAGTTATCATTATAACCGGTTTTACATATTGGTAGATTTATATATAATAGTTAAATAAATAATAGACTTTGATATATCCAAAAAAATATTTCACGCATGGGTCGTTCCTATATTTGTTTTTATTTTTTAAATAGACTTATCCATTTTTACATAAAACGAAATTTAAAAAACACATTATTCCAACTAATAATGATAGCAGTAGTGTGTCTGCAACAGATGGTAAATGATTGTTTACGTTGTTAATGATTTGAGTTTTGACACGCTTTTTGTAACCTAAAATCTGTTTTCAATATTTACATTTTATACACTTAGCTTTTTATTTTCTGATCAGCTCAAATACGGATAGAATACATAGCAAGCCATACCTATTCTCTTCATATAACTTTATTCAAGAAAGAAGAAGATGTTGTGGACAGAGCATGTTTGCAATATTTTATTCTTCAACTTATTTTCTCTGCAGTTGATTGGTTTTAAAGTGCTTGTAGTTAAACAATTATTCATTAATTTTTTTTCGTTTTATCATATGTTTATCTTTTAAAACACAAATAATGGGGCTTCTGAATTTGAAATCCAAATTTAAAATACNTTTATCTTTTAAAACACAAATAATGGGGCTTCTGAATTTGAAATCCAAATTTAAAATACAATTTTAATGTTCCAGGATTTAACGAATTAAAATAAACATTATATTTATTAACACTTATTATATTGGGACGTTAGTTGTTTGATAGTTGGTAAAGCTGGACCAATTACAAATTGCTTGTTTGAANACACTTATTATATTGGGACGTTAGTTGTTTGATAGTTGGTAAAGCTGGACCAATTACAAATTGCTTGTTTGAAAACTTATTCATTTTTCCTCAAGGCGAAAATACTTCCAATATTAAATAATGATTGCACACGTGCGTTTAACATACTTAGAGAGAAAAATTTATGAATAATTAATGTTTTACTGCGGGTGTAAAAATAGTTTATTGTGTTTTGTTTTATTTAGATGGATGTATTGGTGCTTTAATGAAGTGGTTGCTGCTCCGTAGTGTGTGAAGGTGAGTATTGGACAAACGAAATTTTTATGATTTCATTCGTGAACGAAATTATTTAAGGCCAAGTTTATTTTAATATCGCAATATTTTATCCTTTCCTCAAGGTGTCTACAAANTCGTGAACGAAATTATTTAAGGCCAAGTTTATTTTAATATCGCAATATTTTATCCTTTCCTCAAGGTGTCTACAAATTTATGTGGCTTTTAGCATACGTAAAATTAGGTATAGGCTTTTGAAATTGCATACTGGTTCATAGATATCACATTTTTAGTATAAGCTAGGCCTTTCGGGTTTTCAGATAGTATCTTGTGACAGTGAATAAATATAAATAATAAAACCTTGAACGATCTCCGCAACCTTTCGTCCTTTGACTTGTTCAGATATGCCTACTGGTCTTCTGCAGATGTGTTTGAATTTGGACGCGACTTTTAAATAGATAATGAATAAATGGATGAATTTTAATAAAATAATATGTGATTTCATATACCACCAAACAAGATTATTTCTTCGTTCCTTTTTTTTACAGCCTATTTATCTGATTATTTGAAGATAATTTTCTGGGTATCATTTGTTAAATTAATTCCTTCTTGTATGTTTCGCCATGTCACCTGGTTATAAGAAGTTTGTTATGTTGAACTCCGTATATATAATGCGTTTCGTATTCTCATAATAAATATTGTGTTAACCCCTCTTGTTAAACGGAGATTATATTATATTGTCTACTTGCCCTATGCTCTAATTATGAATTAAATAAAAATTGGGGTTTTATTACACTGTATATCTGATTCTGTGATTTCATTCTGCAGAATTCTTGTACTTAATCTCCAATTAATAAATAATATTCTACTGGCGAACCAGTGGAATGCACAGAAGTTATTCTGCTGAGTTTGTACAATTATCTATGATGTACTATAAGTCATTCTTTAATCATTGAATAACCACAGATAAAATTATCCGTATAATTTTACTGATTCGTGTAGAGCAGTGTCAGCAGATCCTTAGTCGAATTCGCTCTTATATGAAGCAGTTTATACACTGTCTAGTTAAGAGTGTATGTCACTTGTAAACTAGGAGCGAGTTATTTTTGAAATAGCAAATTGCTACTTATCATAATTTTTCTTTGTACACAGAGTAAAAAAAAATTTCGTTCAGTAAATCCCGTATTATTTAGACACTGCACTGGTATTTCACCTTCGTAAGAACTCTTTGCCTAAACTGCTCATTATGTGTTGTGGCCTATTCTTGGTATTTTATTTGAAATTTTCAATTGATTAATCTATATAACTTTGTATATAGATAAATGTCGTTAACGGGAATGGGAACACGTACATATTTTCGGATAACCGAGAAAAGATTATCTGTCACATACCGAAAGTAGGAAAACAATTATGTCTGTAAGTTTTATGAACAACCTTTTGTTGATACTAAATATTTTACACTTTTACTTCACAAACACTGCGATAGCAAGATAATGTTATTCTTAACCAAAACCAACAAGTATTAGAAAAAAATATATAAAAATATTTTTAAAAAGTATTAGAAAAAAAAGACAAATATTTTTGGAGAGGTACGTTATTTTTTGTTCAGTTTATGGGAAATAGTTTAGGGAGATAATGTAATGTGATTATCACGAAGTGTTGTGTGCAGTCCACCTCCCTTCAGACTAGTTCTGGAGGGGGGTAGGGGATAAAATGTTTACATGCGAGACAGCATGCAATTGTCAACCAACCTCTATTCAAAACATATTTTGAGCGAGGTGTTGGGGGAACTAGCCCCTTCACCTGCCCGTCAAGNAGCCCGTCAAGCGATCAATACATGAGAGATGTGTGTCCCCGCCGCCTTCCACCTTCTGAGAGAGGTTTCTGTGTTGGGACTTCCGCGTCTGCCGGTCGACTGGCTCTCCTCGCCGCACAGCGCTCCTAGCGGGGAAAATACTATCACTCTATCCCGACAGCAAGGGCGTGACCACTCTAGGTACTTGTGGACTCCAAGAAGTTTTGTGATTGGTTCAATAATCACGACATAATAGTAGCATGATTGCGTGGCTCTTATTATTTAAACAACATATTTAAGTTAAAGATGATATTTACAACAAGATACATAACCACATCTTTAACACAATGTTTAACGAATACTGCATGAATAAATATTTAACTTCTCCCTTATTTGTTGTCTCAAGATGGAGGGGGAGGTAATAAAAATGTATTAGCGTTTTAAACTCAGTTTGCTTCCAGCCTCCGAGCTGCGTGGTCNACGAGGTAATAAAAATGTATTAGTGTGTTAAACTCAGTTTGCTTCCAGTCTCCGAACTGCGTGGTCGTATACTTGCATCCGTCATATTTTTTCTTTGTGTAATTACCATCGATACGCAATTACTCTGGATTATTATTATTATTATTTCAGGTAATACTCTGTGTTGGATTTCAGTATGTTTCTAAAACTCAAAAAAGTTTGACGTGTAAATACAAGTACTTGCGCTAATGTATTTGTGCTTTAATTACATTTGTATTTATACCTTAGTTATCCTCTACGGGACTCAAACCCAGGAGAACCTTACCTCACCACCGTCATCAGTTGTGTTTCTCCAGTCGGTGGGTAAACATGTGTACTTATGTGTGTAAATACTCTCTCGGTACATGTACTTAGTGTTTCATTGCCATCATTATTATTCATTACGCAATTACTCATAACGAAAGTATGCCTAATTACATCTTATTACCCTCAATAGGACTCTAACCAAGGACTTACTGCTTCCTCAACACTCCTGGTTCAACCCTACACTACCTTCATCACGCCATTAACGTCTCATCTATCATACTATCCTCAGATAATTTCAAAGTCCTTACAATGTAGCTTGGGCACTTTGTCCGCCAAAAGGGTTCCCACAAATTTGTCGGCCAATCACAGAACATCTCCTGAGATGAAGGGGAAGATGACAGCCAATCACAACACAACACACCTCCCTGAAGGAGAGGGAGGGTGAATATCAATTAACAAGATTAAGGGATGCCGGCAATTAGGGTCCACCCCCGACACCACTTTACAGGGTAGTCAAATGTCCCTTATGCCACTAATGACTCCCTAGTGTCGTCAAATATCCCCGCTTCTTCTGCTTATGCAAAACGTAGGAATAAAAATATCAAAAATGCATGTTGGTGGATAATATTATTCTAGGACATATTAATTGAATTTTTAAAAATGTAGCGTCATTTCAAACAAAAAATAATCAAGAATTTAAATATTGGTAGTGAAATATTTTAAAATTTTTAAAGATTTCATGCATTTGTCCTGTGCCATTCCATAGATTTTTATAAGCACAAATAATTCTCTTGCGAATTAAGACTAATAGTTGTTCAAGTGAAATATTATAAAAAATAAAATTATCTAACAAATAATTTCTAAAAACAATTTTAAAATATGTAGGAATCGTTTGTCATTCACCTGCTGCTAAGAAAATACATTTATTCTGGGAAATGTAAATTGTTATGATTAAAAAGTTTTCTTTTAAGGAAAACTGGTTATTCTGTTGCTAAATAATTGAAAAATCGTTTGTTGTATTTTATTAAATTATTATTTCATTTCATTTTCAATGTGAGGTTTTATTTTACTCTTACAAAATTGGCTTACACAAAAGGGTAAATAATTTAATATTAATGTATATTCGGAAAGTAGGCTAAAAAATTGAGCGAGTGGCAGAATAGTGCCACAGTGAAAATGGTGACGTAAGTGTTGGTTAAACCTGCTATGTCGTATTCTAGTAGTTTAGGAAATATGAATGAACAAGGTGACGTAGGAGACAGTGAGGCTGCGAGCCACATGCAGCTAACAGCCAGCAAGCGCAGAAGACAGGCGGTAGTGGCGATGCTGAGTGTCAGCAGGTGACGACGGTGCTGTGTGGCCGGCGAACTTGGGTACATCTGACAGCCGCACGTCGGCAGGAGACAGGCGGTAGTGGCGATGCTGAGTGTCAGCAGGTGACGACGGTGCTGTGTGGCCGGCGAACTTGGGTACATCTGACAGCCGCACGTCGGCAGGAGACAGGCGGTAGTGGCGATGCTGAGTGTCAGCAGGTGACGACGGTGCTGTGTGGCCGGCGAACTTGGGTACATCTGACAGCCGCACGTCGGCAGGAGACAGGCGGTAGTGGCGATGCTGACTGTCAGCAGGTGACGACGGTGCTGCGTGGCCGGCGAACTTGGGTACATGTGACAGCCTCACGTCAGCAGGAGTGAGAGGCAGGTCGGTATCATCACATGTGGCCCAGCAGGATATCGTCCCCGACGATAAGTCAATAAGTATATATCTTTATATTGACACAGACCTGTAAGAATTGTAGTGTAATCAATGTACAGTGGATGAGCTATGTTTAACCTATTGGCTTCTTAAATATTTTAATTGTTTGAGGACTGACGGGAAATAATTTTTATTAGTTCTCAAGTGCCTTGGAAGTGTTGTAAGGAAACATTTATACAAAAATTTTTGTGAAATATTGAATAACATACTAACAAAGCATGGGTATTTTTTTCTTTTTCGATTATATTATTTGAAAAAAAAAACATAAGAATATATTTGTCACTATGTCTTGTTTTGATTTTAAAAAATGCATTATTTGCATTAATGTCGAATTGTTGATTGATCTGTATGTGTTCCCTAGTTGAACAGGTAAGCATTTGACGTGAAAAGTTCCAGTTAGGAGGGTGGAATAAATGCACGCTGGAGGTTGAAGATGCCAAGGACACGGTGAGCATATTCATATCACTGTAAATATAGGGTTGCACTTCAAATAATTTTCACCAATTTCGGTACAATTACGCTATCTAATATAAACACCTGACATTTACCATTTTCTCTAGGCTGCAATTTTGTTTTAAACCCTCGTTTCCTACCAAATTATTGCCTGACTTTTGTATCGAAGACACATTCAAATGCATTGGATTTGAATTACTAATTAAACTGCCCATATTTCTCGCATTTGATACGTTTTTTTTCATTAGGATGCCAATTTGTAAATTGCATCTAATAGCAAAGATATGAAACTACTAAGACATAACAGAGTATGTAATTAAATGTTTACCGCCAAATTTAGTTTACAATTAATGATAGTGTCTTCTAAAATCTCATAATTTGTAAATCACTCCAATTTTTAAAATATCGCCTTTCTAAACCACTTAAAGTTTGAGTATGGTAATTAGCGTGTTTCTCCTTCTCTTCTTCTGTTACATGCGGCTAATAATAAATTTACAAATTCAGAAAGAGTTTTGTCTTAGACTATATAAGTTCGCATTGCATGAATAAATTAACTCGTGTGCTATATGAGTTAAAAAACAACATAGCTTACACTTTGGTTTGCCAATGTAAAGTTTATGTATAAGTAAACATAGCGTATCTGTTTATCTACCAAACTGTCAATTATGTTTCGATGAAACGTCCTAGACGGCCAGTTTTCATGGCAAGTAAAATGTAAGCCATAGTTACATATAGTTCATTAAATAAGAATCTTTAAAGTTTGTCTGTATAACGGCAGAACTGGGAGAATAATAACTTATTCTCAAGTGGTAATTTTAAAAATTTTAAATTTTAAAAAGTCTCTTAAATTTGTATNATTAAAGTTTGTCTGTATAACGGCAAAACTGGGAGAATAATAACTTATTCTCAAGTGGTAATTTTAAAAATTTTAAATTTTAAAAAGTCTCTTAAATTTGTATCGGTTTTGAATATCAGAGTAATAATATATCATACTGTGACTACAATTTCTTGAATAAAATAAAATTAAAGAATTTGATAATACGCTAAATAACAACGTTTTCTTAGTACAATATAACACCGTGCATATATTATGGGTTAGCGTAGATATAATAAAGTTATTATTTCCACCGTAGTGTATTCTAGAATGTTAGTTTACTTTACAGAAAATGTTTAATGTTGTTGTTCCCTCATAATTACAGTGTTCCTTTGTTCGAGTATAGCTGGACCAATAACATTTTCTTAAAATATTAATTATCCCGGTGTAAAAAATTGGGGAATTTCAATGGTTTTATTACGTATTTAAAATAGTCTGTTTTCCTTGATCGAGTGATTTATATAAGAAGATTCAGTTAATGTGTTGTTCATTACCTAACTTATGGAAATTAATGTCTTATGCGGGATGAGGGTATTTTTCTTCATAATATTTGTATTCAGTTTTATTGCTTAGCTTTGGACAATTTATTATTTACTACAGAACATTTTATTAATTCCCGTTGTATACGATGCTCATTATGGAATTAAAAAATGTCAGTACAAACAGGTCGGTACCGCAATAAGGTTCTTATATAATATATATACCACAAATACACTACAGTGTTCGCTAAGACGTGTAGGTGGACTATATGACAGACACAAGGGTCGCAATTCTGCTTTTTTATCTTTTACTTTTACATAATATTATCTACAATGCTGCATTAATTGTTTTGGCATTTATTAAGAAAAAAGTATCTAGACATAATATGAGTTTAAGAAGTATAAATGTAATTGCTTTTCGGTGTAATTCATTAGCGTTTTCATTAACCCCATGCAATATTCGAGTGTTACGAGAAAGGCGATAATATTTCATATATTATCATTGGCACAATTATTTTACGAGGTCTCAGCCACAACTGTCCTGGATGTAAGTTAGTCTCCAAGAAATACTCGTGTCACTTCAGCTGTTTCCTTTCTGTATGAGTAAGATTTCAGCGACAGGACGGCAGTCTTCAGCATTTCAGTGACAGGTTGCTTTGTGTTGCCTGCGATCTGAGACGGAGTCAC
This sequence comes from Clitarchus hookeri, assembly GCA_002778355.1. Lineage (NCBI taxonomy): Eukaryota > Metazoa > Arthropoda > Insecta > Phasmatodea > Phasmatidae > Clitarchus > Clitarchus hookeri. The sequence continues at coordinate 13,652 of NQII01006534.1, forward strand.
GCGGATGCTATCTGCGAGTAGCAACATCCATCTCATTTGTATTCACATGAGCCCTGCTCAGTCAGTTACTTATCTACCTGCTTCCTTCTGACCACATCCTTCCAGTACTTCAAACAAGCCTAGAAAGTATACAGTTACGACGTACACTGACATCACTGCAAATGTATACTAAAGAGTCTGTACATACAGCAGACGTTTCACGTGAATATATAGCAGGAAATATATAGTTCATGCGAAGCTAGGAGTGGATTTGTTAATAGGAACTTCCTGGTCAGGTATTGAAGGCTCTTTGGCCGTATATTGAATGTCCTGCTACACGGTTAAATTTCAAATTAATTTATCGATGTGAGACTTTGATGGATGCTGGTAATACACTAACAAAGGGGAACTGGTTTCAGGGAACGTCTGGAAGAGGCTACGACGCCCAACTCTGTGACACTAGAGACGCCACTGAAGGATGTTCCAGAGTCAGGGGTGAGTCATGTATTCAATTACTGTTCATCCGGACATAGAGGTTTAGAATTTTTATACACGAGCAAGTAATTTTACATACTGTCATGACTTGTGAGTAGAGATAATGTCGTGGGGTTTCACTCTAAATCGGAAACAGTGATAATAGAGTGAAATCGATGAAAATTGAGCTACTTTTAATCAAGGCCATATAAGTAATAAATATATTGACTGAATTTCATTTATTCATTTGCGGTTTCCACAGAATGCCGAGATATACACTGCCATAAGTCACTTGTCAGCAGTTCATCTGTAAGATTCGCCAGACGGCAGAAGCTTATCTACTTACTTTCAGTGAATGTTATTTCACTGATTCAAATCTCTGATTAGGGTTTAGAGTGCATAAATGTGACCAGAGTTATTTTCACACCCTTATGGACCAGTTGAAGATTTTATAGAAATTTAGTGGTAGGTGACTTTAAGCACATTCCTAAAATAATTTCATATTCTTGTCATCGAATATCCTGGATACTTATTTCTCATCTGATGTAGGAAACTTGTTAATGATTATCACCCACATTATTAGCTATTTTTCGGTAATATTTGTGTTATTCTTGAGTTTCGTTTTTCTTTGAGATTATAATATATAATTATACCCATCATAACATTATTTAGTTATTAATTACTAACAAACATTTTTTTTGGGAATTTATGCTCTCCTATTTATACACACAGTAAAAATTTATAATCTAAAGAACTCACTGATAAGACTGAAATGTAAGACGTATATTTACCAATAAGTATCAAACATCGAAATCTGAACATATATTTGAGGAAGAGATAATACGACTTAATTTATATCAGCGTCAAATTATCACATTTTATTATACAGGAATGTTATATCATTTTATTTAAAAAACAAATTTAAAAGAAGGAAATTTTGTATCACAATAAAGAAATACAACATTGTACCTATTACAATCTGAAAGACACACGCCTTTATTTAATAAACTTACTATACTTATCTGATTTACCTTGATTCCTAGTGAAATGGCAATTTGCTAACATTATTTTATTCTGTTTTAAATAATTAATATGTTATGTATTTTAACGCAACCCATTAAAATATCCCAATAATAAGTTTTCCTTTAAGACAAACAGTGATATGAAAGAGAAATTTCCATGTTACATATTTTCCTGTATTACTACCTTTAAGAATGATGGAAAACATACGATTATCTCTGAAAACATTTAACATCTTTTAATCCGAGAGACAAGCAATAATTGAAACTATTATTTCTAATAACGCCTGCCAGTTTAATCACACTTTTGAAACTTTAACTTTCTGTCAAATAAACACAACACTATACATATTTAAAACTGCTGGTTTATTTTGGCTTTCACAGAACATAAATACTCTAATCTATAATGCATAAAAATACACTTAAAGGAAATTCCTTTGAACCCCTATTTAAAAACTAATTTTACTATTATTTACTCAAAATTACGTATAATTTATTGACCAATGATGGTGCATAATCCCTATACTGAGATCCTAGATTCTGTAGATATAACTTCGTAACAAATCTACTTCAATGATGTAACCGTCCACAAGCATGAAATTTCAGCGCAGAAGAGTTTCCTTGTGAGCAAGACTATTGAGCTCATTTGTCATTGTTTGTAATGCCATTATACACAATTACTGCCGCATTATTAACATTATTATGCATAACTATTTAAAAATGTAGAACTATTTCTTCCGAAATTTCCTAGCATACTTTTTTATGCAATATATTTTCTAACAATACACTTTTATATGATATATTTCTTCCAGCCCATTATCAGGAAATTAATACTTATGTTCATCAAAAATAGTTGCTTGCGTAGTAAGTCAATTTATTTTGGCAATTTTACCAGTTCTTTACAAAACATTTTGTCCTCTATAGAATCACATAAATTCTAACAAATATTTTAATTCTTATAATACTTTGAAAATAGTCCGTTATTGTGAATAATAAATAACAAAGTATTTCGATTAGATGAGGAATTTTTGTAATCAAAAAGCGATCCCCTCCACAAACTCAAAATGATATGAAAATTGTGCATTGGAATAAATTTACATATCTACACACATTTTGAATAATAAATTAGTATACAAGTGTTTACTGAATAGTTTGAATGGTTGTCACCATCGTCAGAAACGGAATAATACATTGCGAAATTGTGAAAGGTGGTATAAATTCATTAATTTGGTGAACATACTGCTATGAAAAGTTATGTGTCTAAACCTTATCATAGCCTTTTTTAAAGCGACTAACTTCGAATTATTCAGTTGTTCACAGTTAACACTGTAAACAAATTTAACTTGCCACATTTTGCATATAGCATGCAATGGTTAAAATTAAATAATTGCATTGAAGCCTTTTTTTTGTATAATATATAATATAGAGTTTTTATGAGTATTTATTGTCTACAAAGTAAATAACTTACTAACTTTGACAATATTGCAATTCTTATGACAGTGCTATTAGCTTTACACTGCATCTGCGTTAACTTACTCGAAATTTACGTCATTTGTAGGAATTTTTGAAGCTCTCAAGTAACTATAAACCGGACGCAACACAGGATGGAATAAGCCAATGAAATCCACCAGAACATTCATATTTTCTTCGTTTATGGCTAATGATAGCTGGCGAAGGAGAGTTAAATCTGCTGAAAGTTTATATTTCCCAAGTCTCCAAATATTATGTGCAGAAAATAAAAATGTATCTTTAGTGCTGTTATGTACGCCATTTGGCTTAATCTCCCTAGTGCATTGCAGCCACTGTATTGACTGCCAAAGGCCCCTATCACATTCTCAGTTTACTTTCTTCATAACTAATAGTCCTTGAGTATGACGGAAACACTATTACAGATAAAAATGCTAAGATTACTTTACACACCCTAAGTGTATTCCTCTGTTTGTTCAACATAATTAATTGTACCCATCATCCGGATGTTTGATCTTCATCGGACCGTTCTTTTTCCGCATTTAATTTACAGAATGGTCATTGTCACACTCAATGTATGTTTGACCACTGACAATAAATATGTGATTAAAATCACGTTGGCGCTTCCATAACGGATTATGGAGCAAACAAAGATGCTCTTGTTTGGGCCGCTGCAGGTGTCTGAGAAATGTAATTGTATGTCAATCATCCGACAAGTCCAGTACGTATTGGACAAGGCGTCAAGCAATATCATTTCAACCTCTTCCAGGTATGGGGCCGCGGTGGCTGAGAGGTTAGCCTGCTCACTTCCCACCAATACGAACCGGGTTCAATTCCCAGCCGGGTCACTCCCGGATATTCGCAAGTGAGAATCGTTATGGACGATGCCCCTGGTCTACAGATGTGCGAGTTTTCTCGGGGATCTCCCGTTTCCCCCGCTCTTGCAATCTGGCACTGCTCCATTTTCACCACATGTCATCCACATAGGCTCTCAAGACCTCGTGGTTAAGAGCCACCCAAATCTCTCAACTCTTCCAGGTAAAGTTTCATCACAAATATAGCAATTAGCATCATCAGAATCAAGAACGTACATCTTCAAATTAAATGTTCCCAATTGTCTGTTACAAAAAGAGACTGAGGAAGTTATGTAAAAAGCCGGCAGGCAATGTTGCAAATCTAATGCAAACACGTGATAAGCGTATTCTGTTTGACCAGAGCTTTATCCCTTCTCTTGGCATCGTATGCATCTTCTGCAGATAGCTGACGTTTATTTCATTCACTAATAGTTGAAAGTTTGCTTTCACCATCTGCATTTTTACTTTCTAATTGTGTATATCCCATTTGGTTTTATTTTGTTTCTTGAATGCATGCTTCAGTTTGTTGAAATAGTGGGAGTGCAGTATTGAAAATATAAAGTAATTTTGGAATTGATACCAAAACTATTGACTATTAGAGCAAAAAATCATAACAATAAGACTGCTAACTAATTTGTAAATAAAGTAATAGAATATCTTTATGATTTTCAACACGTTACATTTTAACAACTCGATGCCACTTCTGAGAAAATAGATACATTTTGGCATGTCCCTGAAATATTTTAATTTCCCACCCTGTTCCTACCATAAATCCTCTTATTAGTGTAATTGTTGTAAAAACAATAACTCCAGGCTTGTAAGCACAGTCCTTATACTCGGAAGGCTTAAAATTTCTGGTAGTCATGCAGTTGTCTGAGTTCAAGTAAACCGTTAACATTTAACTTCTATTTTGCAACTATAAATCCANTGGCACAGTCCTAATACTCGGAAGGCTTAAAATTTCTGGTAGTCATGCAGCTGTCAGAGTTCAAGTAAACCGTTAACATTTAACTTCTATTTTGTAACGATAAATCCACATGATAATTTTCTAATATAAGAAGTAGTAATCAAATGTTTATGTTTAGCAACGTTTTCATAACGTTAGAGGAACACTATTTGGCCTAATGATGGCCTGTAATAAAAACCACAGGCAACTTAACTGGAAACAATACTGACACTCCAAGATGCGTGTAATTCATGTCTTGTGTGCAGATATAGTTCGTTCGACTAAAAATCTGAAAAGGCTTGNCGAACTAGTAATCAAATGTTTATGTTTAGCAAAGTTTTCATAACGTTAGAGGAACACGATTTGGCCTAATGATGGCCTGTAATAAAAACCACAGGCAACTTAACTGGAAACAATATTGACACTCCAAGATGCGTGTAATTCATGTCTTGTGTGCAGATATAGTTCGTTCGACTAAAAATCTGAAAAGGCATGNTGACACTCCAAGATGCGTGTAATTCATGTCTTGTGTGCAGATATAGTTCGTTCGACTAAAAATCTGAAAAGGCATGTCAGTTCAAAAACACTAAACACAGTTAATCAAAATCATAAGTTGTCCAAAACCATACACTATTATTTTGACATATATGAGATGCAATGCACATAAATTCCAAACTCTTATTTTTGCAGACACATAACATTACGGTATAGTGTTGAGATGTACCAACCTTTACGGAAACCAGAGAAGTAAGCATTCTCGTAAGCCATACTTGCATGGGCAAACAACTCAATAAAAGCAAAATGATATTATTAACTTGCTTATTTAAACCATTGAGTTACAACGACTAAGAATTGCATTATTAAAATGTTAATTGAGTTACCTCTGAATTCACAATTCATTCAATACTCATTATGTTTGATAATGTCCATGTAACTTGTAATACTTGCATATACACAAATNACAATTCATTCAATACTCATTATGTTTGATAATGTCCATGTAACTTGTAATACTTGCATATACACAAATGACGAATGTTGGTGGCTAAACATGTATGTCGGTTTATTATTTTTTTATTAGTTTTGCAAGATTTCTTATAATTCTCATATTCACAACATTTACAATTATAAAATTTAGTCAAATCTATTACACACGAAGAAAAACAAATACTTTACTGGTTCGCCCTTATTTCAAAACCTCACTTACTTAGTTATTCACGAAAGTTACAAATATTATGTAAATAAATACCACGTGCTACCTGGAGATATTAGATCAAATAAACTTTCAAATCACATATACCTTTATATACGGAAGGCTATGTGAGATCTTTCATTTGTAGTTGGATCAGTGTTCTGCTCTGCTTTGCTCTGCACAACAGTTTTTAACTAATTCACTGAATAGAGTGCTAGATGATTATTACGATTCAGAAAATTCCTCGATGTCCACAATATGTATGTGGCCAAAATAAAAAATTATTNATAGAGTGCTAGATGATTATTACGATTTAGAAAATTCCTCGATGTCCACAATATGTATGTGGCCAAAATAAAAAATAAGTAAGAAACATATTTTCATGCATTTACCACAAATGATTCAACATAATCGTAAATCTACCTGTAGATATGTATGAAATGACATTTTACGCATTGGTAAACTATTGAATTTAATCAGAATTTATTAATACAAAAGTCCCACAGTAAAATTTTGTTGACTCTATAAGAATAACAATTTATATCAAAAAATCAATTAAATAGTTCTAAGTAATATCCTAATTTGTTAACACATTAATGTATTAATATTGGGAGGGTGAGGGGGGTTGTATTAATATTCCACGAAGGTGATTCACACGGCATGTGATATTAATTAGAAGTAAGTGTCAGTGAGATGTAATACTTGCAGGAATCAGTGAGCACTGTAAGATGCGGGCGTGTTGCAGATGCTAACGTTGGCGGGAGTCTTCATGCTGGCTGTGTTTGCTGCCCTTGTGTAGNATTGGGAGGGTGAGGGGGGTTGTATTAATATTCCACGAAGGTGATTCACACGGCATGTGATATTAATTAGAAGTAAATGTCAGTGAGATGTAATACTTGCAGGAATCAGTGAGCACTGTAAGATGCGGGCGTGTTGCAGATGCTAACGTTGGCGGGAGTCTTCATGCTGGCTGTGTTTGCTGCCCTTGTGTAGGCCAGAGTGCTGCTGCGGGTGTGTGCTGAGGTGTTCAGTCACCGACACTGTGACGTCACTCTGGCCAACACACCGGCAACAAAGCAGCCGCAGGAGAACCTACCGACGTCTCCTGATCCGCTACAGGAAGTAGCAGTGACTGTGGATACGCCTGTCGCCTACTTATACAACAGATTGTCACCGTGAGTTTTACACATATTGTCACCATAACTTATGTATAGTATTTGATCACATTTCTAGTTCATATTTTAACATTTTCTTACACACAACTGCATATAACATTAGGTAATTTTCACCCAACAATTTGCTAGAACCAACATTTTTTTTATTCGTGTTATTTAAAGAGAGTTTGTAATCGTTTACTGCTGAAATATGTTCCTCCGGATGTTACACAGGCTACAAAAAAGGTTGATGTCAAATTAACTGAGTGACATTTGTAACACTTCAACGATGTTACTACTATTGGCAAGCCGTTGGGTGCACGCAGAGTTAACAAATATGAAGAATATTTAAATGTGCTTATTTAACCACTATTTAAATAACTTTCTCACCTATACGTATCCCATTCTTTACTGTAAGCTGTAAACGTGGTCTCTAAGTGGAAACGTGGTCTCTAAGTGAAACGAATTGTAGTATTAAATGTTGCACGTTAGTATAGTGTGACACATTAATATAATTACCCCACTGTAATCAAGGCAAACAGTAACTATAAGAGTGACTACATTTCACTTGTTATGCCATGATTACTTGTAAACTCAAGGTATGCTTCACATTGCTACACATCGTGTAAGAACATTGATAGCTTCTTGATGACTGTTGACAAACTGACACTTTTCCTGTATGCTACACGATTAATACACCAATAAAGGTGGAATAAAACTGTAGAGAACAAGAAAACTATACACATACCGGTTGTACTTGAACAAATGTTAATCACCAGAGGGGTGGGGGAAGATGAGCAGAAATGAAGCCTATTTAATCCGTTAACAAATTTCTGCCATCCACTTATTGTAAGGGCAATGTGAAGTGGCGGATATGGAACCACAATAATTAGGCAATAGGATATGCAATGAAATAAGAAGTTATTTACAAATTTGGGAAGAATAAATGGGTCTCAAAGTGTATGTTCAAAGTGTAAGTCTCCGTTGGCCACACAGTCAGTGCAGCGCTAAAGTATGTTGCGACGCACGTGAAATTGATGGTGTCATCTGCTCTCCGTATCCTCGTAATAAACGCATTTGCCATGCCAAATACTATGGGATACACCTTCGACTTGACGTGACCCCACGTCCAGAAATCACGTTGTGTGGTGTCAGATGAGCGTGGCGGCCAAAGTACAGGGACTCACCTACCTATCCACCAGTCCGGGAAGTGCACGTCGAGGTGCCGCCGAACTGCAATGGAGAAATGAGGCGCGGCCCCGTATAGCTGAAACCACATCGCCTCACGAGCATCTAAAGGAACATCCTCCAACAATTACGGTGACAAGTCCTGCAGAAACTGGATATAAGAAGCATCACTGAGACGAGGCGGGAAGAAGCGTGGGCCAATGGATCTGCCAGAAACAACTCCAGCCCACACATTAACACAGACGCTCAATGTATGGGATCGGGCATGCTTGGTCCGTGGGTTTTCATTGGATCATGCGTGGCTGTTCCGTCTGTTGAAGCCATCCTTCGTAAATGTGTTTTCATCTACGAAGAGCTCATGTGGTTGAAAGTTGTCATCTGCAGTACACCGCTGTAACGTCCACTTGCAGAACTCAACACGTTGTCAATGTCAGTCTGCTGCAATGCCTGCACCCACTGGAGGCTGTAAGGGTGGAGTTACTGCTTTTATAAAACGTTCACACAGCCTTGTGGTCAACAACCATCTTATGAGCAATGACCTCCGTTCTAGTTCCCGGGTTGTTGCCAATACGCTTCAGCACAGCCTCTTGGAACCAGAGTGTGCATACTCCTCTTCTAATTCCTAATTCCGCATTCCTGCACCATAACCACACCGTCAAATCCAAGAAGCCTGTCCATCCACTACGGCAAGCCGAGTCACACTACTGTGATCCATGTTAGCAGCCGTGCGGTACTGAGCACATGCTGGTTAATACTACAAGAAGAGCCTGCGAAAACTTGCTTACCCACCTCTGGAAAATGCCTCTGCCGATTGCTCCATTTGTACTCATATAAGCCACTCTGGTGTTCATAATCATTTATTCGAAAACATCCGGTTTAAATATCTTTTCTGTGTTTTTGCGAAAGCGATGTCGCAATATACCGTCCAAATGACTAAAACAAAGGGGCCTTTTCCCTGATTCACGAACACAAACGAGAAAATAAATGAATCAATTTAATCAACGATATAACTAGTTGCTGGGTAATGTTCTTATCAATAGTGTTTATTTTACTTTTCATTGCTATCGCTTTAGAAGATTATGGTTAGCATCAAAGCTTCCATGAAACAACTGCTTAACTTAATACCGTAATTTTTTGCAACATGCTTGGCTTATACCTTCGTGACCACGACTCGATCCTAGTTACTGGTAATACGCCGCTCAGATTCAATGAAGCTGGCCATGATACTTTGTGCAAATTCTAGGGCAATTAAACTGATAAACCTATGAATATAATGTAGTGGAGTGTAGTGGACGGCACTTAAAATCGAGATCTTGAGAACTGATAAGGATAAAGTGAGGTGAGAATGGAGCAGTGACGGATTGAAGGGGCGGGTGAAATGGGAGATCCCCTAGAAAAGCCGTCGCCCAGCGGCACGATTTCCACATCCAAAAATTCGGGAGTATCCCGTCTGAAAATCAAACCCGTTTCGCCTAGGTAGGAGTCGAGTGGTCTAGCCGTTACATCACCGTGGCCTCACAGATAATACAATTAGTATAACTATAAACTCATTTTCATAAACGCAGTACCGTAGAACACGGCTATTCAACTGGCTGCCCACCAGGATCGTCAGACTGGCCGTCTGGGAGAATACTATATGAGCTGTTAGTTTTATAAAATACATACATTTTGCATGTAACTACCTAACATAACGTCAGCTCTACTGCCACTAACGTAAAAATTATAATAACATTATGTATTCTTTAATTTGTATAATATTTTCTTTAATAAACTGATTACGTGTGAGCCATAACATTGATAAAAGTGTGTGGTTTGTCAAACTTTGTAATTATTAGTAAGAGGGCCGATTACAAAAGTAATTAAATAACCTTGTTAATTTTTCCATTCGTAAATTATGAGATGTCTATCACTGTTAACCACGAAAGCCTGTAGAATAAGTAAGAATTACATGAAACTCATATTAATGCTGTGGTAGTCAACTTGTAGACGTCTGATTTCTTGTTTCAAGTTAATGAAACTTGTTTTTATAAATGTACGCATTTGAATTCCTCAGTTAAGGAAATCTGGAACATAACTTCTATTACAACAGCATTTTATATATGAAATTAGAAGTAATATTGTTTGAAACCAAAAACTTTAGTACAGAGGCGTGTAGAATTTGTATAAAAAATTAGTGTATGGGTAAACAAAATTACACTAGTCTACAAACAGAAAGTATTTACGTAAATATCTCTAGTTGTCGGTGGTCTGGATATCTTTAGCTACTCCCAGTTTTATATATTTTGTAAAACTGAACAGATATTTTGTCTCGTGTTAGTCAATTTCTAGTGTTAATCACATGTTTTTTTACGTCAGGCAAATATCTGGGACTGTTAAAATATTATAGAGAAATAATTTTTTATTGTACATATTATGTCCACTATGATTAACAAGTATATAAATATACCAAATATCTAATAACATTAAAATTTTTAATTAGTAAGTTCACTTTTTGTTATTAACTTCGCTTGCTTTCTGTTTGTTTCAGGTCTGAAGCTATTGGAATGGATAATTTCAAAAATATTCGTAAAATTGGATCTGGATCATATGGTAAGTTTTTTTGGTGAGAAAGCTTGACGGTATTGATTGCAACTGGCTGTTTGCTACGAGAGAACAAGCGCATAGCGATCAAGCTGAGGGAGAATTGCGAGCGCTTCGTAGAGTGTCCGGGATGCTGTTTCAGAACCAGATTATCTATGCGTTTGTTACTTTTGGGGAAATATTTCTTGTTTTAAAATATTGCAGATTTGGTACAGTACTTGATATAATTAATGATCAGAACTTCCTCATGAATGTGCGAGTGGTGAAGAAAGTAATGGCTGAACTTATTGTTGCTATTCAAGAGTTACGTCAGTGAGGGATCACGCACAACGATGTACATCTTGGAAATATTCTTGTTGGAGATGACGCACATCTTGCTCTCGCAGATTATAGTTTGGCCACTGAAACTACTTACGCAGATACTACTGACATTTTAAGCCTTTCAAGAGTAATGGTAGAGTTTATGAGCAAATTAGACTATGCAGACCTCACTCAGGCCGTAAAATGTTGGGTTCTTCTTTTGAAGTATGGCCTTGATGACGTTATCCCAGTCGATGAATTTTTAATTATTTTACAAGAACATGAGTTTCTTAGCGGTACTGACTGGGCGAAAGTGCGCGTAAGACAATATTCTGGGTCATTCTCTGAGTTCCCTTTATTTGTTAAATTACAGAAATGTAAGATTCCTTACGTCGCTCTCTTTTTTACGGCATAACTATGAAATAAATATTCTTTCTAAATATAAATATGTTTCTCGGTTGTAATTCAGTCGTTAGAACATATCTCATGAGTATAATGTTACATTTATGACACTGGTGTTTACTTTCCTTAATGGTCTTGTTTTTTAATGTGTATAGATATTCTTGAGGCTTAAAATAAACTCGGTTTCTAATATTTGAGTTTAATTTTTTCTACCGATATATGAGAAATAAGCTGGTTTATTTTCTTCAACTCAAATATTTTCTCAAGATTAATATTGTTATGAGTGATTTTCTTTGACGTAACTGATGAATTAATTCTGGTGTTAATTTTGATTTCCATGTTAAATTTTGGGTAGTCTTTAGTCCTATCACGGTTCGTGCCAAATGTCGAATTTTCTAAACGAAAAATATGTCTGTAACTTACCATCTGGTTGTGTTACGGTGTTTCCACGACAATTTGAATCTATGGCAATTCCTCTTAGGATTATTGCGTGCACTTGCTGATTAATTTCTAAACAACTGCTACAATCTTTATCTAGATTTTTCCAAAACACTGTCGCTCATTTTCTTGTCCCAATTTGTGAACTTTTCGTAGATTGCTACCATTCATTTCTAAAGCATTTACTTTTTAGTAAAGTGGTTCGGTAATCATGGGGGCTACTGTCTAGTTATGGCAGACGACGGTGACAATCTCCAACCCTGCAAGAGAGCGGCAACAGGCGACAGTGCAATATCAACTGCAAGTGGTTTCAAATATAAATATATATTATAATATATTATAAAGTAATTAAGAGGCCGGAAGTAGAGAATAAATTGAAAACAAACTTAAATTAATTTTTTACAAAAACTTATTAAAACTGTAGAATAAATATTTAACTCCACGCCCTATATCAAATACACACAAAATACTCAAAGAAAGAAAGGTGGTGTCTATACAAAAATGAAGGGACATAAAGAATGCTCTTTTTTAATAATAAACTAAGAAATAAATATTTTTATCAAGGTGAGTGTATTAGGGCTTTTTTAACCCTGCTAAAATTATCATATAGAAAATATCGCAAATTTGTTAAATTCTGTACGTTTTGAAAATTTTTATGAATTATTTTTTTCATCTACGAAACATTAAATAACATTAATAATACCTGTAACATTTCAATTAATTACGAAAATCTTAGTATATTAAATAAAATTTTTTTCAGTTATTTGAAGTTTTTTTTTAATAATTNTTTTTCATCTACGAAACATTAAATAACATTAATAATACCTGTAACATTTCAATTAATTACGAAAATCTTAGTATATGAAATAAAATTTTTTTCAGTTATTTAAAGTTTTATTTTATAATTTAAACCACATTACAAATAGTTGTTTGAGGAATAAAAATTTTGTTATTACCAAGAATTACATTTAACCCAATACACGTTTAAATTTGTTTTCTCTTTTACAATAGTTGCTTCATATTGGTTTTTTACTAAAATTTTAATAATACATACTTCGTCAATCTCCAATTTTTACATATTTATAATAAGGTTTATTATTTATATCATTTGTAGAAATTTTTCATTTTAATTTCTGATTTTAAAATATATATTTTTTTTATTTAATCAGTTACTAAAACTGAACTTTCTTTTCGAAATTTTTTATTTCTCACATTTATAAGTATGACATTTATTTACAATACACTTATAAAAAAAAGGCGTATGGTAGTTCTGATCCTCGATTATCATTTCTGTTACTGGAAAACCCACAATTACAATATAACGTATTACAAATTGTAAAGTTACTCTTTGATATCATAATGTTTGAGTGAATTGATACTTGATTTAAAGAAAAAAATAGCTATTAAAACAAATGCGCAATTTTGGATTATCATAATTTTTTGTACGAATTTGTTTGTTTAGAATTCTACGATTGGTAACATATCGTAAGTTTTTAAATAAAAATGTGTTTTGGATAGGCAGGATTGTTATCAGCAGGTTCGCACATTGGTCAAACATATTAATAATTGTTATTTATTGAAGTGTAATATATTTTTTTTATTTAGACATGATGCATTTAAGTAAAAACGTATCTAATAGCCAAATTTTAAAGAAATTCATTATTATCTATGATGAATTTATTTTAATGTTTTATATTATAAATATTCTCGTTGTATTTATTACTTTGCAGGATAGGTATGATCAGTACTACACAATTCTAAATAAAACTTAACCTGGAGATAATAGAAGAAAATTGAACATGCAAAATTCGCTTTATTATTTAGTAATGTGCAAGACTTCACTGCACTATACCTGCTTGAATGTAATTCGATATTTCTTTGGCTACTGGTAACTATTTGGCGTCGTTAACTTACGTCTACGTATTACTGCAGATTTGTTTCTCAAGCACTGAGCTCTAATTGGCTAAATGCAACCATGCGACGTGCCACAGAAATTGTCAGACAATGACAGAAATCAAACGAACACACAGAATATTAAAGTTTGTTCTGCTGCCACAAAATAAAGCTAATTTTGAACGTCCCTAATAACACCTTCTTAACAAAAAGATATATTATCACAATAAGTGGATTCACAGCTTTATAAAAAAAATTATAAGTTTATTATATATATTAACTAGCTGACCCGGCGGACTTCGTACCGCCTAACAGTCAATGAATGTCGTGTAAACTTTTAGTTTAGCTTTATTTAAGATTTTATTAACGTAAAATAAAATTGATACTCAAAATGTATTAAGTTCAATAGTTTATTAGGATAATATATATAAAGAAAATAAAAAATCAGTAAAAGTACAAAAATCAAGTATTACAATGGCGTGTCAGCTGTGTTTTGCTGCATGGGTTGTACTCGCGTTAATTTTCTTCAGTGAAGCACCTTGTGATATACGACATTTTTCGTTTTGTTATCAGGCGCAAGAACAAATAAAGCCGACGGTTTGCCGACGCGTGAACATGCCACGTATAATTTACCATGAGAAAAACATGCTTTTTCTAGATTCAGACCACAAACACTCAAGGATTGGCCTTGAGATTTGTTAATCGTCATGGCGAATGCAAGACGAATCGGAAATTGAAGTCGTTTAAACTCAAAGGGCATATCGGTTGGGATCATAGGAATCCTTGGAATGAGAACTTCCTCATCATTGAATTTTCCTTTGAGTATCGTCGCGTGAATCACATTGGTCATCAGTTTTCTTATCACCAAACGCGTTCCATTGCATAGTTTTGGTTGGTTTAGATTTCGAAGCATTATTACTACCGAGCCAACCTTCAGTTGTAAATTGTGCGGTGGTAAGCCAGGCACATCCAAGGAGTTTAAAAATTCAGTTGGATAGTTGGTGGCTTCGTCTTCGTTTATTACACAGTCAAGAGATTTAAATGAATGCTGATTACCAACGGTTTGATTCTGAATTACTATATTAGGGTCATCCATATCTTTGTTCTTAGCCACCAAAATTGCTCTCTCACTAAACCATTTGTTATTTTTGTGATTAGCAATAATGTTCGGGAACACTTTCTTGATGAGCTCGTCTTTCGATGAGATGAAATTGCAAAAATTGGGAGGAAATGAAATCAATCCACTCGATTCGTCGACAGGAACATGGCCATTACCGATAGTCAGCAATTGCTTGGAGAAATCTCCAGCATACGGATCGTTCAGCAATGCAACTCTCATGTTTGCTGCCAGCAGAAGTTTCTTCACATAGCGCCACAGATTTGATGATTTGAGGCAAGCGATTATTTCATCGCCAGCAGTCGATCTTGGAATGACTGGCAGTGTTTGACGGAAGTCGCCAGACAGTAAAATCATTGCGCCTCCAAAACATCTCGAGTCATTGCGCAGATATTTCAATGTTCGGTCAAGTGCTACTAATGCGCGTTTGTCGTAATTGTGCATTCGTCCCAGATGATAATTTTAGATGCTACTAAAACCTTGGCCTTTGCGGAGCCTTTCGCAATGTTACATGTCGGTTGTTCAGTAGTTTGAAGGTTTAACGGCAGTTTAAACGCTGAATGAGCCATACGGCATCCTTCTATCAATGTGGCCACTATTCTAGAAGAAGCAACTGCTACCGCTATGTCGGATCTCGCTCGAACAGTGGCCAAAATAAATGACATGAGGAATGTCTTCCCAGTTCCACCGGGGGCATCCAGGAAAAATAAGACACCATTTCCCTCATCAATTGACTTGATTAATGTATCATACGCTTCCTTCTGTTGGGGGTTCAACAGGGGCNATTTCCCTCATCAATTGCCTTGATTAATGTATCATACGCTTCCTTCTGTTGGGGGTTCAACAGGGGCACATTCGTTTTAACTGATTGGTCTAATTCATGTCGATCATATTCACGTTCTCGTTCTAATTCTCGATTAAATGCGTCATTCATTCCTTGATCTGGCGCTGGCATTCCTAATATGACTAACACACTGCCGCACATGAGGTAACACATGTCTTCGATCAAAAGCAAAGCCTGGTTATGCATCTCATCATTCACCTCAAGATCGAGGTTTCTTGAACTGACACGAATTCTATATAAAATGTCTTCTGACACGTCATCTTTGTATTTGTTCCACAGGTCACGTGGATTCAATGGGAAGCATGTCGAAATGATGATAGCAAATAATGTGCGTATCTGACTTGGAGTTGCAGAAATAATTGCTTCAGCGATTGTCGTGTCCCAATGAGTAACGTTTTCAAGCCAATTGAGCTCTTGACATATAGCACTAAATGTTGGGCACACTATACCATTAACAGTTCGTAGTGATTCAAATGATGTTGGCCCACGAACATTCGCCAGCAACAACCGCAAATAGATGCATTCATCATTATTCGGATGAACTGTGTAAATACGACCAAGAGCATCAGTAGAACGCACATCCGGATGACCAGGAACCGTATCACCTTGCTTCCGACGTGGAAATTTCTTCGATGAAGCGTTCCAAGTGTAATAATGTGCAACATTATTACACTTTGCAATTTGCAACATCGCGCTGAAAGAAAATGAGTGACTCACCACACTCGAACAACAGCTCCAGAAAGTGTATAAAATTACACATACACACATGTGAAAACATACAGACATGTTTACATTCACAGGCCAATGCACACCCAAAAGTAAGGACGGGCAAAAGCAAATGTGTGTAAAAGTAAAGAGAAAATACGAAAGGATGTATACACTCACAGCGAAAAGCCGACTGAACCGTCTTAAAACTTTTGCCACCTGGAGAACAAGAGCTAAAGACGTAGTGTAAATAACTTCACTAACGTTTTCTTTAGTTTCTATTATAAATATTAGAAATATTCCTATCTCGTTGTAAGTTCTAGCTCCCAATATCGGGCATTTTTACCAAAGTTAATCTGAACATTAATTCATCACAGTTACGAATTACAAAAATCAGTTTTTAATAAAAGGTTTTACATTTTTCAGAAATAAAAAAAATTAAATATTTATACCTGAAACTTACGAATTCCTTCATTAGTAAAATAAAGTCATAAAATGTTATAGGAATCCAAAGTGAAACATTTACATTGTTCGAACTCAGATATGGGACACAATTAATACATTTATTTAGTAAACGTTACGTCACTAAAACACCAATTTAAATGTGAAAGAAAGAAAGATTTTGCGTGTTTGTCAGAATGCGGTCTGGTGGAACAAACGTCTCAGGTGGGTTCTTGCAAGCTATAAATAGCGGAAGGTGATGGGATACCTCCGCAGGCTCATCTTGGCTATAACGCCTTGGACACACTACGGTATCTGTATTTGCGGCCGTCGGACTGGACTTCCTCTCTTATAAAACAACTCAATTTTGCCTGATGATTAACGTCTTCATTCAACACGACTTTGAAATTATATCTTATTGAATATCTTTTCGGCCTTTGTTGGGTACACCATCTGTTAGTGACATTGGCTTACACAGCACACTAAAATAGTTATAGTGAAAATGAAGCCAAATGAGTGAGAGCCAAACATAACAGTTCTACTGGTAATCAGTTCCAGGAAACTGAATATTGAAATTCTCTTATTTTTAAACGACTCCCGTTAAATAACGACAGTTCACTAGCATAAGTCGCTGGTTTTCCGTTCATTTGAATGGTTTGCTTGTCGGTAGAAGCTCATCAACTGACGTTCTGTGGAAGGTTTTTCACTAACTGATGTTACTGGTTAGGGCTAAGTGTGCACTACAATGAATAATTCACAATAATATTAGCATCACGTTTGTAGAAATGGATAAGTGGATGATTTATAAAACAGAATTAAGGAATTACATTTTCATCCATGTTTACGCTCAGTTGTTCTAAGAATGAGCTACTGAAAACTGTTTCCCAGTTACACCATCCTAAATAACAGAACTGTCCAGTATTTGGATAGAGGGTGGGTGGTTTAGGTTGGTGACTAATTAAAAATTATGTAAATATATATTTCAAATAATTTTGTTCTCGTACCTGTATAAGTGTTTATACAATTCATAGAGAGAAATCTGAAAATTTTTTACCATAAGACAGTAACTTATTTTAGTATTTAGCAGCTGACATCCCGTGGCACAACCGGATGGTGTACCACCGGTCTGGGGTGCGGGAGGTTCTGTACTAGAATCCCAAGTATGGTATGGGTGCTAGTTTCAGTTAGGCGATTGGTTATTGTGTAAGCCGTCCCTTGATGAGCCTTCAGGCATAACACCTGAGGACATCAATAAGACCTTTCTAATTCCATTCCAATTGTATTTGGTAGGAAATACTTTCATCATAATGTATTTAATAAAATATTATATTTCCTAAACAAAATAGTGTTATGCATGTTCACAGAGCAAAGGCCTCTGAGGTAAACGTATCTATATATTAGTAAATGGCCACTTCTTGGGTTTTAAAAGGAAAATAAAGAATTTGATACTTTGGGGACAACTTAAACTGACTTTGCACCCAAGATATTTCATTTATAAGAATAATTGCTATTATCAAGATTATTCCTTAGGGTGACTGTAAGATTTTGTTTTAGCGGATATTTTCACCTTGCAGTTGGGTGTAAGAAAATAATTAGTATTAAAATGTTGCTAATGTCGTATTTTTGCAGCAGCTTTCGGTTATACACACAAAAGAGAATAGAGATTACTGCTTGAATGAGTGGTTTTAGGATTGATACAGTAATCAACCTCCTGAAAGTTAACTACTTATAGACTCTGTAGTAGATGCAATCATATGTGTGCGCTTCAAGCTAGACAACACGCGACGAACATAATTGACAAAACACTGGTGAATATGACGTGCACTGATCAACGATGCCTGCATGTCTTCCTTCTGAATATAAGTTTATACTTGCTGATATCGGAGAGTGGACAGTCTTACATTAACCACGATAAGGGCGGGGGGGGGTACATTCAGGTGTTGTTCAGTAGTGTTCCTCATCCGTTTATGTTCGTTCAGTTAGGATAGTTTACATATAGCTTAATGTATCTCTTAGTGTTTCGCTAACAGTGCGGGTATTCACAGACTGAACTGTTGTTTGGGTAAGCAGGAAAGGAGAAAATGTTGGCAATGACCTGTATGAAGCATATACCAAAGATGGGTAGATCGAATTTCGTCTTACTTAACCATAATTCAATCATCGTAATTGAAACTGTCAAAATAATGTGCAAACATCGAGGGACAAAATTTAATAAGTTATACTATCTACTGACCTTAAATTTTTTTCAATTGGAAATGTGAAATACTTGAAAATAATCTTGTAGCAATTAAACAAAGTCAGAGAAAGTGTACAGACATTAAATAGCACTAACGTATACAAAATGTGTTATTACTTCTTAAACTATACACAATTTCACCCAATATTAACTTTATGGTATGAAGGAACCATCCCAACTATCAGATGTAGTGGATCATCAGGATTGTGGGATCGCGAATCTAACCCCGGCCTTCTCGAACACAACTTCAGTTTATTATTGCTGATATCGGAGAGTGGACAGTCTTACATTAACCATTATAAGGGCAGGGGGTACATTCAGGTGTTGTTCAGTAGTGTTCCTCATCCGTTTATGTTCGTTCAGTTAGGATAGTTTACATATAGCTTAATGTATCTCTTAGTGTTTCGCTAACAGTGCGGGTATTCACAGACTGAACTGTTGTTTGGGTAAGCAGGAAAGGAGAAAATGTTGGCAATGACCTGTATGAAGCATATACCAAAGATAGGGTAGATCGAATTTCGTCTTACTTAACCATAATTCAATCATCGTAATTGAAACTGTCAAAATAATGTGCAAACATCGAGGGACAAAATTTAATAAGTTATACTATCTACTGACCTTAAATTTTTTTCAATTGGAAATGTGAAATACTTGAAAATAATCTTGTAGCAATTAAACAAAGTCAGAGAAAGTGTACAGACATTAAATAGCACTAACGTATACAAAATGTGTTATTACTTCTTAAACTATACACAATTTCACCCAATATTAACTTTATGGTATGAAGGAACCATCCCAACTATCAGATGTAGTGGATCATCAGGATTGTGGGATCGCGAATCTAACCCCGGCCTTCTCGAACACAACTTCAGTTTATTATTGCTGGTTCTCCTCACTCAGACATTGGGATATTCTGCTGCTTCAATATTATGAGTAGTATCACCTACCGAAAATATGCGGTAAGTATTGTCAAGTATTTATGAACTAGCCGGAGCTGTCATTTTCCATGTGGGAACTCGTGAAAGGTGAAAAATACCCCAACTACCTCTCGTTTCCAGGTCGAGAGACACACATGCCAGTCGAGGTAGGGGTCGGGGGGGTTGCAAAGCTAAATAAAATAAAATTAATTAATTAAAACAAGCAAACCTTTTTAATATTTAATAATAAAAAACCAAATTTATTAAAAAAATAGTTATAAACATATATAAACACATAAATATATAATATGTTTGACACTAATAACCCATAATTACATATCGACTTGATAGTTTGTTGCAGGTCGGGAAGAAGACTTTGACTTTGACTTCGGGAAGAGTAGCTCTACTGTTACTGGATTTAGAGTCTGGTGCCATGGGCCCCTCCTACTTTAATTAACTAACAAAAGTTTTCTTAATTCCACTGTCACAAACGAGGAAAGATTTATCGTACCTTGTGGGCTGCCCCTGGGACACTAGGCACTCACCGGNTTAATTCCACTGTCACAAACGAGGAAAGATTTATCGTACCTTGTGGGCTGCCCCTGGGACACTAGGCACTCACCGGCACAATACATTCGAAGTAAATTAGCACACTTGCAAACAACAGTTCAACATTCTACACATACATCACGACACAACATTCACTCCAGCCGGGGGGATGGAGAGGAGCTTCACTCCCACTCCGAACACACAAACACGTAAATTTACTTATAAAAGGCAACACCAATAACCAGCCTAAATACGGGTCCGATGCCCAACAAACCTCTGCTACACGGCCCCCACCGCCAACCCAATGATTTGAGTATGTGTCGGGGTTGCATTTGTTTGACAAACTCCCAGTGAGTTATGGGAGTCTATGCTCTCAGTCTCACAACACTGAAAGCCATTCGGTGGCAAATGAGGGTTCGGCGGTGGATGTACATAGTGCGCGTCCTGCCGCCATGGGTAAGGGAAACGATTTAACAGAGTTGCAAAGAGGGTTCATCATCGGCTTAGAGACTAGAGGAGCGCAGCATTTTTGAAAAAGCGAAGTTTGTGAACTGTTCACGTGTCTCTGTGGTAAAGGTGTATCGTGAGTGGACGCATGGCGCCACTGGGCATAACCACTATGGAAACTGCGGAGCTCCACGCGCCATTGATGTCCGAGGTGAACGTCGACTACGACGGTGCGTGAAGGCCAACCGACAGGCTACAATGGAACAGCTCACCGTCCAAATGAACCAGGGGAAATCCAGACACGTGTCTACTGCAACAGTTCAGGGAACCCTTCTGCGAATGGGGCTCCGGAGTAGACGGAGAGTGACTGCACCCATACTAACACAGGAGCATCGCCGAAAACGACCGGAATTTGCACGACAGTATGGCGACTGGACCGCAGCTGATTGGTGACAGGTAGCCTTCTCCGACGAGTCATGATGTCCGCTGCATAGAACGGATGGACGTCAGCGTGTCTGGCGAGAAAGGGTCGGAGAACCAACACCCTGCATCCATTGCTGGACGAACACGAGGCGGTGGGGGCATAGTTATGGTCTGGGGAATGTCCTCGTGGTATTCCCTAGGTTCTATAATCGGCTTGGAACGCATTCTTGACCGATTTGGTTATGAATACATCCTCGGCGATCATATCCAACCGTACATGATAATTATCTTTCCTCGGGAGGTGTTATCCAGCATCGTTCTGTATGTGATTTGCGACAGGTAACATAGACTTGGATTTTCTCCGCAATTTAGACACATTTCTCGTATGTCGTGTTTCGGTAGTGACCTGTCTCGCGATAATCTTTCAAGAATGTTTCTTGGTGAGATCTTTGGTTTATGAAATGACTCGCGATATACTTTGGAGCACTTTTCGTAGCTCATGTCTTAGTTTACGACATAACTGATCATGTGCTTTGAGTTTTTCGTAGCTAGACCCTTGTATGCAACATGGCTAGCAAAACACTTTGATTAATTTTTCTTTATTTGGCCATCGTTTCGCGTTGTATCTAACAAGTGCTTCTCACCATGTTTCTTTATTCATGAATCGTCTTCACTGCATGATCGCGATTGGCAAGATGTTTTGTGAAGTTTTCTCGCGGACAGGTTTGCAGTGATATTCGTGTTATGCGATGTGTTATGAGATTGGTAGACTTCGTGACTTGATATACTCTGAATTAACAGTATAATGCTGGGTACTCCTTGCTATTACACTATACACTAGAAAATCCACTTTTCTGGAAGCGACATTGAAATATTAAGAGATTCGAACCCATTGCACCACACTCAATAACAAAAAAAAACTATATATTATGGTACTAACCTAATACTTGCTATTAGATATTAACTAGAGGATAGTTAATATATATATATATTATAGTGATATTTTCATAAATGAAGTTTGCAGCCTCTCGGCCAAATATTACCACAGAAAATATTTTTAATATTCTTAACATCCTTAAGTTTATCGAGCCGAGGAATGAAGGAAGAGGTAAATGAGGTTGATTATTGATAGAATCCAGAGATGAAGTGGCTATTATTAATATGAAGACCAGTAAGAAGCTCAAGAATCTTGGAGTACGGATAGATAAGCCTTGGAAGGAACACCCCAAGATCAACTTGTATGTTATATTGAGAAGGGAAGAAAACTATTACATGTTGCCAAAATAGGGAAACAAATTGAAAAGGATAAAGGGGTGAATAAGGAAGACTTTCCGGCTATTCGTTTTAAAACATTAAAAAAAAAAAAAGAAACTGTGAGTATAGCTGTTGAAGTGCCATGTTAATTAAAAAACCAGTTTGATTTTACAAGAAACTGCGTACATTGGATATGCAGCCTCAAAGTTTGGGACTTTCTAATTCCATTGTGGTGCTCCAAATGTCAACAATATGGGAACCAATGTAAGCATTGTAAAGGTACTGAAAGATGCTCCATACTTCTATTAGAGTATCATAAGTTTTGAGACAAGGACAAATGTAAAGGGGCAAGGAAAGTCCTTCATATCCTATCTGCCCAAATAGTAAAAAGAAAACGCAAGTGGATTTGATTCCCAAAAAGTCCATAGATTAAAAAGGCTTTGACAACTAAACCAGAAATAAGCTAGTATGGGTTTTAATTGCAGCAGTAAAAAATTCTGAATAAGACAAATAAACCTCCTATGAAGTTTTTTGCAACATCAGAGATAGGAGTCATCGGCAACAATATATAAATGAACATTAGACTAATGCAAGAAGAATACACGTTAATATGACAAATTATTGGATTATATGTAAATATGGTCTCATACAGAAACAACTCTATGTAAGAAATAAGAATTAATACACGACACCTGAACACCATGACAATGCAGACTTTTGTCATATACACTCGTCTGTTAAATTATCAGCAAAAAAACAAATTAAACTACTTAGGATTTTCCTTATTCCAGAAGTAAGATGACACCCGAGAACATTTGGAAAAGTGGAATGATTGTTTACGAGCATTGTGTAGGGGGCGATTTTATTATTGGCGCATATTTGAGTCTGAAGTCCAGACAATGGTATCTAACAAAAACAGATGAGTGCTGCATGTCAATTTATTGCTCTATTCTAAAACTAACTCTATGTGGCTAACAAACCTGAAAACCTCCATATACATATATATATATATATGTCTGGGGCGCACAGCACAGAGTTGCATTTGGAAATAATAATAACCTCAAGGAATGTAGTTAGGGTGTTTATGGAATTGATAGTGACTAAATATTCGACAAGTGATCTCAGATCAATTTTGTTTGATTTGAATTTGGTTNTATATATATATATATAGATGCCTGGGGCGCACAGCACAGCGTCGCATTTGGAAATAATAATAACCTCAAGAAATGTAGTTAGACTGTTTATGGATTTGATAGTGACTGAATATTCGACAAGTGATCTCAGACCAGTTTTGTTTGATTTGAATTTGGTTCCATCCCTAAAAGAATCTTAAGTGCAAAATTTTTTTTACAAATATCGGATTAGGGTTTGGAAGAGACTAAGTGAAATATTAATGGTGAATATCCAAAGGTACCCATACTAGTCCTCAGAAAATCTGCACACACAAGCTCAACAACTGAACAAGTCACAATGCTGATTTAAGAGACATGTAGTGCTACATTTAAAACTTCTATAACTGGAATCCAATGAATGAAATGGCGGTACGAGTTGTTTGAAAAAATGAGGAAGGGACTTATAAAACTCGGAGGCTTATAAAAATAGTATAACACCTGCTGTGAGAAATCAAATGGTAGAATCGTAACATTGATAAACGAGAAATTATTCATTTCTTTTAAAGGAGAAGGTGTTGTAAAGAAACATTTGAGGTTAAAGGGAAATTACAATATTTGGTGACTGCATAAACAATTCGGGCCAGTATGTTATAATTTAACATGAATGAGAATAGCCTAACAAGAAAAAGGAGAATAATAATTGATGTCCAAAAGAATGCACGAGAGTCTCTTTTCGGTTAAAGGTTTGGATGGAGAAACACAGACTCATAAATATTAATGATGCTTTATGTATAAGTTACCAGACACCCCGCCAACAACTGATCTCATGGTTGAAGAGCTGAATAGAATCATGATTTAAATGAAGATTAAGAAGTGGCTCGGGCATGATGCAGTCGTTAAAGATATTCTGGTTGGATACATCATGATCTTATATCATTAATAAATGAATGACTGGCCGTATATACATTCCAAGTATATGGAAATAAGGACCTCTAAAGAATCTATATAAAAGTAATGATAGTGGGTACAAAGACCATACAGAACTATCCTACAGACCACTAACACTTCTCCCATTATTAGAGTAAGAGTTGAAAAAAAGAATTAAAATTAGAATGCTATCAATATTTAGCAGTTAAACAAAGATTACATAACAGACAATATGGCTTTCGGAAATGAAGCAGGACGGAAGGAGCAGGGCTCGTTGTTGTCAGAAATACCAAAACCACGAGAGAAACATAAGTCTTTTGCGTTTTCTTTAATATTAGCGGAGCATAAGATAATGCTTAGTGGCTGGATATGTTCTCGCTACTGAAAAAAATGATTGTACCGGAAATGTCTAGAGCTTGATACGTTCTTTTATTGAAGAATGTAAGGATATATAAAATTAACAGAATTTGTATAGAGAAACGAATTTTAAAGAGATGTTTAAAGGCATCAGCCCTTGGACCACTCTTGAGGTATACACTCTTTGACACATTGCTTCAAGTGAATAGTCCTATAGGATGTGTCAAAGAGTGTATCCCCTCAAGAGTGGTCCAAGGGCTAGCCCGCATGGCGTGCAAGTTTTTTCATGACATGACGTGTGAAATGGTTGTTCAATAAAGAGTTTGATATATTTTTGAAGGTGTTTTTCTGCAGCCCGTGAATAGGAATTCTACATTTCATCGTGATTTCTTGTGCCCGAATGTTTTAAATTAGCATAACATGTTCTGGATTAACGTTATTTTTCACTCCCATTACCCGTATGAGTGAATCTCGAATACCTTCGAGGGAGTTAGAGGAATAACGAAGAAAGGTAAAACATGAGTTTTCATTAGAGAATACTAATGCTGTTACCATGAAAGGTAGTCTGCATAAATCTCCCAAGTAGCAAAAGTGGTTTCCATTATCAGTCAACCTATGTAATGCACTCGCAGATGCATGTGAGCCATATGAATAGTCTTGACTTCTGTGTGCGGTTTGCCACGTCTGAACCACTGTTCATAGAACTTTAATGTAGCAAAATACAATCTGTCGATAAGTTGACCGATTCTGTGTAGCCAAATATAACGCAAGGATTCCGACACTATCAGTGGGCCATACATGACAGCAGTGCCTCACTGCATTATTGCTTCCGGCCTGCCATAAGTTAACCAACTGTCGTTTGCGAACTATTGGCAAGTCACTCGTAGTCCAGTTATTGGCCACTTGTTGCCCAGATATTGACCACTTCTGGCACACTTAAAAGAAGCTTCTGTTTTTTTTTATAAACCAGAAAATTAATAATTTTTGCAGATTTTTGCGAGCACGCAGATGTGCCGCAAGACGACGTGGCATAGACTCGAATAATGTCTGAAGGAATGCAGGAGGCAATTCGCACCATGCATCCTGCAGGTCGGTCCACAAATCCATAGGAGTGCAAGGCAGTGGAGATCTCTTCTGAATAGCACGTTGCAAGGCATTCCATATATTCTCAATTACCATCATATCTAGTGATTTAGGTGGCCAATGGAAGTGTCTAAAGTCAGAAGAGTATTCTTGGAGCCACTCGGGGTAGCAACTCTCGATGTGTGGGGTGTCGCATTGTACTGCTGGAATTGTCCACGTCCGTCGGAATGCACAATAAACATGAATAGGTGCAGGTGATCGGAAAGAATGCTTACATATCTCTCACCGGTCAGAGTCGTATCTAGACATATAAGGGGTCCCATTTCACGCCAACTGCACACACCCCATTCCATGACAGAGCCTTCAACAGCTTGAACAGTCCCCTGTTGACATGTAGGGTCCATGGATTCATGAGGATGTCTCCATACCCGTACACGTCCATCCACCCAATACAATTGGAAACGAGACACGTTAGAACAGGCAAGGTGTTTCAAGTCATCAACAGTCCAATGGCTGTGTTGGCGAGCCAAAGCGAGGTGTAAAGCTTTGTGTCGTGCAGTGAACAACGGTACAAGAGTGGGCCTTTGGCTCCGAAAGTCCACATCAATGATGGTCTGTTGAATAGTTCGCATGCAGGCACTTGTCTATGTACCAGCATTGAAATCTGCGATAATTTGAGAAATGGTCTCATGTCTGTCACATTTAATGATTCTCTTCAGTCGTTGTTTGTCCCGTTCGTTCCCGATCTTTTTCCGGCCGCATCGGTGTTGAAGATTTGATGTCTTACCGGATTCCCGTTATTCACGGTCCACTCGTGAAATGGTCGTACGCGAATTTCCGATTGTTATCGCTACCTCGGAGAAGATATGTCCCATGTCGCGTGCACTGACTTTTACACCATGTTCAAACTCACTTAAATCTTCATAACCTGCCACTGTAGCAGCATTAACCGATCTGGCAACTTTGCCAGACTCTGGTTGTCTTATATAGGCGCTTCCGACTGCATCGCGTTACTATATGTTCCATACCTTTGTTATTTGCATACGTATGCTAATACAAGTTTTTTTTGGGTCTCCAGTGTATATGTATTGGTGACAGTTTGTTTGGAAACTAAATCAGAAGGCCACTACACTTATTTAGGGTATTACTGGTGTTCTCCAGCTTCCTGCACTCTGGCTCGAGACTTCGTTAGGTAATAGCTTGACGGATAAATTATATCCTTGCACATACAGTACAAAATCGCCTTTGAAAGTGTATAATATCAAAACCAAACGAATGAACCGTAGAACTATGAAGTTTGTTTGCCATACATTCATAGATATTTAATCTGACCACCACGAGCGGCGCGAACGACAAATACGCGATACACAAACTCGTTCCACACTCTTTTCAGCATGTACGGTGTTACGGTTTGAATAACGTCCGTAATTCTCTTTGTGATGTCTTCAAAGTTAGCAGACAATGGTGGACCAAACGCTTCATCCTTTGTGTACCCTCATAGAAAAAATCGCATGGCCTAATATCCGGGCTTCTTGAGGGCCAGTGATGAAGAGCCTGGTCACCAGCTGCTCCTCGACCAATCTAGCGTTGCGACAACGTCTCGTTTAGGTATCCGCGAACAGCTAGGTGCCAATGGGGTGGCGCACCATTCTGCTGGAAAATGAAGTCCCCCGCCTCCTCTTCTATCTGAGGAAACAGCCACTCTGTGAGCATGTAAGCATAAGGGATTCCTTTAAGAGTGGGCTCGTGAAAAAAAGAAAGGGCCGAAAACAGTGTCTTTAGGTACAGCGCAAAAAACGTTCACTTTGGGGAACTCGCACGTGTTCGGTGGCTTCATGTGGAGGCTCCTGACTCCATATCCGCCCTTGTGCCGGTTCACCTTACCATTTGTATGGAACGTCGTTTCATCGTTAAAAACCAGCTTAGACATGAAAGAATCGTCTACCTCGTTCTGGGCAAGAACGAACGCGCAGGAATCACATCTCAGTTGTTTATCCCTTTCTGTAAGAGCCTGTACAAGCTCTTACCTGTATAGTTTGTACAGCAATCTCTTTCGCAACACTGTCCATACCGTCAATTGAGGGATATGCATTTCCCGACTAGCTTGTCGAGTTGATTTTCTCGGGCAGCGAACGAACGCTGGTTGAATCCGTTGCACATTCTCTTCGGACACATGCGGCCACCCGTAATTTCTACCTTTGGAAAGGCACCCTGTGTCACGGAACTGACGAAAACAACGTACGATACTCAACCTATCAGATGGACGACGTCTGTATTTGCGACGGAATTCACGTTGAACAGTCGGGACCGATTCACATTTAGGAAACTGAATAACACAGAACGCCTTCTGTTGTTCCGTCGCCATCGTGATGCGGGTTCATACACAACACACGCTGATAGTGCGACGACAGACGTTCCCAGTATCATCTCTCGGCACGTAAAGGAAACATTTGACCGTCATTGACGTGTCGAATGCGAGCTAGCATCCCTCTCACCAACACAAACCGAGAGTTACGAACGCCATCCAAACCGTAACACCAAATATGCTGACAAAAGTGTGGAACGAGTTTGATTATCGCGTAGATGTTGTTCGGGCCGCTCATGGTGGTCACGTTGAACATTTATGAATGTATGCTAAACAAATTTCACGGTTCCACGGTTCATTTGTTTGTTCAATCATGGAGGTAGGTTGTGTGGTTTTGATATTATAGATCTCCAAAGTTGGGGTATTCCTTTATACTCATCCTGTATATATTTATTTGAACCTGCTAAATTACGAGAGCTGTGTGCAGAAGGCTCTACTAGAATTTGTATTGTGGTATACATCTGTACGAGGACTTCCATTTCTGGAGTAAAACTGTTATGTGTTTTAGTTCCCCCAATTCATAAATACTATTGACACCTGATGCTGATGTAGAGACCGCACACACACACGCAAACACACGCTCACATGTCCCTTTTCATACGGGCAAAGTCACATGGCAGTGTGGCGAGTCTCTGGTGCGGTGGGGGATATCCTACTACAGCTCACAAATGTGTTATGTTTAATTGAGTGCACAAGGACTTATAAAAACACTGTAATTTGGTTTGCGTAGGAAACAGTTTTTAACGGTTTTGTAATTATTGTGTTTGTGTTTTTTACTTTAGCATATCATCACAGTGTATTTTTTTTCTCTACTTAACTTTCTACAAGTAAAAATGGTTTGTGTGGATAAAGAGATTCATATCCGACCACTGGCAGTTAGAAATATTGCTACATGTAAACTAACAGTATGGATATTTTTCCTTGCTGCCAAATTTTTTAAAGATACTGATTTTAAACTTGAGAGTAAATGGTTTTAATGCGATGCGTGACTATGCGTTATTGAGGGGAATGCACATGATACTTCACTGTGCATATCGCATACTGCAGGGCAGGAAGCTGGCTTTAACTCAATTTTGGGTTCCTCACATTTTGATAACTTCATGTAAAGTTGCATAATACATCCGTAAACAACACACAATTTTTTCAACATTAGTTTTAAAAAAATATGTGCTGAGGGAGCAAGCTAGTTACTTTTAAGGGGTAAAAGGGAGTTGGGGAGTGCACTCGGTGACTAATTTTTCGGTAATATTTACTCAGAACAACGCTCGTTCTATACTTCTATCTTGTGGTTTTGTGGTCTTTTTTTCCTGTATAGAGTTTTACAGTATTTTCGGTATCTCTGCCTTTCGTTGAATGGGGTCGGTTTTGCAAAGCTGGACCAATACGTTAACCCTTTCGGTCACAGTGTCCTCTATCTTGGATGTTGGATACGAAGTGGCTTGAATGGTCTGCACTGTACACAGCAGAACATACCGTCCAATGAGAAGGGTTTCCTGTGGGTGGGATACATCATTCGACGCGGAGACTATGTTCCGTATCCTCATAAACCACTACTGCCAGTAACATATATCACAGATAGATGTCTATTGGTCCTGACGTAAGACAAAGCGTCGTCTGGATATCAGTACAGTTCCGAACAAAATATTGGTTTGTTGCCACGCCTAAAATTATTATTTTTTTTTGGCTGAAAAGGTTAAATTTTATTGGTGGCATTATTATGTGGAGATTTAATAGTATTGTTTTCCCTCATTCGGGCTAAAAAAGCGCAAATATCCTTCGACGACCCGCTCTCGTTATGAATGACACAGGTCTTCTGACGCAGATGGAATTCAATTTGGGTCACTACAAAACCATTTCTGTTAAGATTCACAGTACCTGGGACGATTCTTTGACGTGATGGACCTGTCACGATGGTCGAACATCTAGAACCCTTGGTGCTGCGGAAAGTAAACTCGTATGCTATGGCAAAGGATACTGAATACGTTTTAGTTTGGCAGGCGAAGGTCATACAAGTATGCAGATTTTCGCATGTTTCTGCATGTTAACTCTCCTAGCAAATGTCATGCCAACATTGCTGGTGTTATAAGTCAACCGATCCATAATTATCACACATCCATACTTTTGGTTAATGCAAACAAAGAGTTAGAGTAGTAGCATGTGTACTGCGGTATTTCCTTTGCAAATAAAGTTATTGGTGAACGTAATAATTTTTAAAAATATTGGAGTTTATATAACAGTATATAATGAGGTTGCATATTCCCCCAGAGAGCAGGTGTTCTAAACCGATACTCTGAATTTGAGCTGATTTTTAATTTCGCGGGATAATATATGCGTATTATGATTACACCTGATAATATCCAGTCACTTGATGTAATGAATTATTCTAACATATTACCAGTCTAAATTCAAAAAGACAAGGGGCGAGAGAGCAATCTGTGACCTCTCGCACTAGATGAGAAACTACACCGAGAAGAATAATTGTTCCCCTGAACTACTTTCCTCACACTAGAGTGCTCCAGACTACAAAATACATATATGTTTAGTAAATTTAGTAAATAGCCATCGTCCTATATCAAGCATATTGGTATACTGCTGGTTTGAAAAAAAATGACATTTGATGAAAATTAGAGGTTTTCGATATGGTGTTGGTATAAAACAAATATGAGTGTTGACTGCTCGCCTAGCGGTTAAAAGGATAGAATAAGTAAAGGGTGCCATCAGCTTTCCTGGGGGACAAATCATGAAAATAGCATTGGCTCGTGAGTTAATCGATAATTAATACACTAGCACCAACTAGGAGTTGAAAATGTAAACAAACGACTAAATAAAAAAAGACCAGTATGTCGGGTGGAGTGCATACGATGGAATATAGGATGGAGAAGGGGATTGTCGCTAGAGGGAGGAGTAGAGGGGCGGGGAATGGGGTGCAAAGACAGTGCGATTGATTGTAGGGGGGACGTCAGTCTTATACTGGATGTGGTATGGGAGACCACCAGTGAAGTAAGTCCTTTTAAATATAAGTTTCATAAATATTTTAGATTTTTTAATATAAATATTTAAATTCGTAATATTCCTTAAAATTTTTTTATTTATTTGGAACTTTCTAAAAATTTTTAAGATTAAAGTTACTTAAAAGTTAAGTTTCAAATTTCAAGGTCAAGGCCACTGGCATTCAACATGGCCAACACAATGGCCGCCAGCAAACCAGAACGACAGAGCATGAACAGTTCTGAGCTCCAACACGCCACGCCCTTGTCCAAACTTGGCTATTACATTTTACTTTGAAACCATCGATATGAGGTTTTGAGGAATAATTTAATTTTTTTTTATATTTCTTAACATCTCCTAAAAATGATAATTTCTCATTTTTATTAACGTCGGTATTTTTATTAATTTTAAATTGTCTTTAGATTTTTAGTAATTTTTTCCTACTTGGTTCAACTTCTTACAATTTTTTTGTTAGTTCTGGAATTTCTCTTGTCCAAGTTCGTTTGGGTTCAGCGTCAAGGTCATGGATATCGAAGATGGTGTTTGTTGTCTGTAATGTAATTTTCCCCAAATTTAAATTTGTTTNGAAGATGGTGTTTGTTGTCCGTAATGAAATTTTCCCCAAATTTAAATTTGTTTTAAAGATTTTTTTTTTAAATTTCATTTATTATTACGGTTGAATGTCCATGCCCAATTATATTGCTCACTGTAAACAAAAAAAAAGGTTCTTTTCGGCTAACTTCCAGTTCCTTGTTCGGCTTAGTGACAAACATATATTTTCCTTTGAATTTAGATTTTAAAACTCTTTCCAACCACGGATCAACGATTGTACATATTGAATAACTCAGAAAGGTGAGTATTTCACACTGACATAATTAATGACCTCTGCACATTCAGTAGGTATTTATACGTCATTCTACGTCAGACTTCTGATTAATAAGGCCAATGTTTCTGTCACAATCCATGCAGGAACGACAACGAATGGTAAATATCACCTTATCACTATCAAACCTGTGTCTGTTATTAAAAACACGATACAAGAAACCTAAGAAAATATATTTTCTTTTCTGATCACAACGAGTCACAAAAATAGCGAGTTCACTAACTTCTGGATCAAGAAATTGGAAAATAAGATCATGCAACATGTACGTAACTTCGTAACATACATTTCTTACGATTGTTTGATAGCACAAATCAAACATAGGATCTTGGGTTGATAAAGTATAAATGTTGAAAATATAGCAAGATAGTGGACGCTTGTAATAAACCTCACTTGGTGTTATTTTTGGTACGCTCACCTTTTTGGTAGTCCATGCAGATAGCTTCAAGGCTTTTGGTTTTTTTAAGAATGAATTATAGCTTCTTTTTTTCACTTATAAAATATTTGCAGAACAAACCAGGTAATTCATTCTATTTATTTAGATCGTGTAAGCCTATATCACTTTGCAGCTTACGAATATCTTCTCCATCTTTAAGGTTACCCAGTTATATTTTCTGTTGCTGCTCACCTATTTGATACTCATCGCAAGTGCGGAACGTCTCTGTTCTGGAGTAGCCAAAACCGAAGTTATATTGTCACAAACATATATCTATAATAACAGTATAACACATTAATAATTAAGTATCTGTAATTGCAAATGTGGATGTGTGTATGAATCATTTAAAATGTGTCATCAGATAGCTGGCTTGGTCTTTCATTGTGACTTTCATGGACATCTTTTGTCACAACGCCCTTTTTGACCAACATTGACTGCAGTGTTTGTACTCGTCGGGGAGTAATGTCATGCAATGAAATTAACTATTTGTAAAACAAAAAAACAGGCACATATGTTAAAACTCCATTACTAACCATTGCTACATTAAAAAAAAAAGAGTAAATGTGAAGGTGATTTGAGTCATTCGTTTTGTTTCTAGACCGATGCCTTTTAACTAAAGTTTAAGTAATCAAGCCACGTAGATAACGATTTTGTTCGTTGTAGTGTTTAATGTTAATGAATTTCTAGCCTCGACGGTTTTCGAAACACTTAAGAGACAACTGAAGTGACAAGGCAGGCCAAACTCATGTATTTGTGCCAAACAACCGGTTGTTTACATCGCTCCACACTGGACTCTCTGAAAACAAACAGTAAACATTCAGAGGAAAAAGGGACATGGTGGTAAGGCAAAATAACGTACTGCCAGCAGTTCTACCAAACATAAGTGTACCCTCATTGTTGTTCTCAATCTCACTAGTGCCGCGCTTTGTATTTCCACAATACGGCATTTTTAAACACGCCCAAATCTCAGTCACTTCACTGTTTTTTTTTTGCATTAGATTCATCTCTAGTAGAAAACTTACCACTTTTGCCAATAGATGGCATTGCTGACCTGATATTTTTATTTTGTAGACAATAGTTTTTCCATATAATCCCCCTACCCCCCGTAATAATTATTTATACTCTACTTGCAGATATTATGTGTGCTAGTTATCGATTTTGTGAAATACCATCATCTGAAAAAGTACAGCTTTTACCACATCTTGGGAACAAATTAGTCAAATACTTATAAATTTGGCACCCGTGTAGTGATGTTCTGTGCTGACATAAACCTGTACAGTTTGTGCACGTTTGAAATGCTTACTTCAAATATCTGGAAGCACTCAGCCGATCCCCTCCAAATGGGCATTTAAGTAGTACCTTGGTATTTCCAGTCTGGATAAGATGTTGACCGATACCAGATCCTGAAAAGAGGTTACTGGTTCCTAAGACAACTATGTACAGTGTATTCTTCTATGCTGTTTATGGTGTTACCATCACTTTTGCTTATGTCTGTCTGTTTTCGTCTTAGTATTTGTGTGTTCTTCGTTGCGTTGTTTTTATGATTCAGAGGTATTGTAATAATACCTCTGGATTTTCTGCTTGCAGTTTCATATGTCACAGTGATTTTCCTTTAAAATACATTATCCCACTGCAAAATTCACTCAAAGAACATTATTTACATTTATATTTGTGGCTGTCATATATACGACCAACTCGCCAGATGGGAAATGTTTTTAATTTGTTGTATTTGGATTGTTGAGAATTGTCACCATATTTCTAAACAATAAATAGAAAAAAATATAAAAAAAAAATTTTATTACACTAATAGTTAGACTTCGCTTTGTTTGGTCTGGTGAAAAGAAATTTAAAATTCAGTGCACATTTTTACACGCGAAAAAATTAAACAATAATAGTATGTTTTATTAAACCAACCACTCACTGCAATGACGTGAAGCAGAATTTTAAAAACATTATTTCACCTGAAATTGTACTTTTTATTGTGAAAGGATTTCACAATTTTAACATGTTAGCTATAAAAGGGGTAAAGCTCATTAATGTCTTTCTAAAATAATGAATACATGGATTTATCTATTGTTTTAGAATAAATAAAATAATACAACATATTAAATGTTATCTTTCCTTCTTCCCTTAATTTTTTACACTATGGAAANGAATAAATAAAATAATACAACATATTAAATGTTATCTTTCCTTCTTCCCTTAATTTTTTACACTATGGAAAATAAGCACCGCAATATTTCTATTCTTACAATACTATAAACATTGATGCTTATTACGTTTCGTCAATGCATGCTTTATTGTCATTATGGTAGAAGACGCGATATAGAAATAATGATTCACGGTTTTTAAGCAAGGATTTTTTCGTGTTGAAAAGAAAATGTGATGGCAATTATATATTGTCAATGCATGTAGAATATAGGAAAACGACTTCAAAATGCTATAGGAAACGATTTTATATTTGTTTGCAATAGTGAAAATAGTTAAAACACAAAATATTTTTAATTTTTAACGAAATTAATAAACAAAAATAATTATTAATTTAAATTTGAAATATTAATTTCAAGTACAATTTTAACAGGCAGTTCGTAATTATATAAAACAACAAAAAAGAGTTGCATTATACTGTATGAAATAGAAACTTTCTATTGTTAATAATATTGCTCATTCAAAAAAACTGCACATTTGTTGGCAGTGAACAGTACATTACGCAGTTAAATACACAAAATACAATTTCTTCAAACCACAACAACTACCGACACGATACCATTCTTCAACATTTTCTTACGTTTATTTCTGAGTTCCTGTTTTTAAGAAAATAATACATTCTGGATATCTCTAGTTTCAGTTTCTTTATGACATATTTTCTGATTTGCTTGACTTAATTTTAAGGCCAACAAGTATTTATATCTTATTGTCTATTATGTGCATGTACTTTGGGCTCTTATTTTTTATTCATGCATACATATTGGATGAAAAGAATTCTAAAATGATAAAGGGACNTGCATGTACTTTGGGCTCTTATTTTTTATTCATGCATACATATTGGATGAAAAGAATTCTAAAATGATAAAGGGAGAGCACATTTTCTCATCTGGCCAAACAATGTAAATTTTTCTAATTCAAAATAATAGCCATAATCATTATGAGGAAAAGTTAACAAAAATTACTGGAAATTTACAAATAAATATAGTACAGCACTTAGTTTTTCATACTTTAATTCCAATTTCTCATAAATTACAATTTGTAACATTTTTATCACGTGCATACAACATGATTCTTTCACATACATTTCGTATCGTAAACCTGGCCTATTTTGCACCAACANCATACATTTCGTATCGTAAACCTGGCCTATTTTGCACCAACAAGAATATTGTGCACTATAAGAGTTTCTGCAATAGTGTGAACGGGTAGCAAAATTTTATTTGGCGGACTAGGTTTCATATTTAAAGTTTAAAATGATCTGATATATTTCAAAATGCATTCACCAAATGGCATAAAATGAAGTATTTTAAGTCATGCAAGCAAACCTCGTTTTTGTAACGTTTAAGCAAAGTGTAGACGTCATATATATTGTTTTATTTCCAAACAGTGAAATGAGGAATGCCTGTTAAGAAGAGTAGCTTTATGAGAGGCGATGGCTGCTGTATGTAGCTACGTGAACATGTCATATACTGGATGTAGAGTCGCAGGACGTTCCCTTCACCAGGTCATCCACCGACGCCGTCACAACGCGGAAGTTGACATCACTGGTGTTGAAGGAACCGGTCATCAACTTCTGGAAGCGGCACGACAACCCCCAGACAGTCTCCTTGCCCAGCTTGTCCTGCACCACCTTCATCCCGCTCACGAACTGCAGAGCTTCTTCGTCCTTCACCAGCTCCACGAGGTTCTGACTGGTGTATGGCAGACGGGAGTTCCAGCAGTTCAAGGTCGTGTTGGACAGCAGGTTGAATAACAGGACTGAGTTCTTGTTCATGGCGGTAGCAGCCGTCTGCGAGGGCCTGTCCCCCTCGGACTCGGTGAAGAGGCTCGCCTCTGCGTCAGTGTCCTTCAAGAACAAGGACTCGTTCCTGAGGACGGAGGTGCGCACCCAGGTTTCCTTGTAGCTGGCCAGGCTGTGGAAGTAGAGAGTGCGGTCGTCTTGTACGAGCGGTCCTAGCGCCAGCCCCAGGACTCCGTCCGTGAGGTCGAAGGACTCGCCGACGATGGAGAAGCTGGAGGCGGAGGGGTAGGGCCCGAAGTAGCTGCTGGCGATACGCCAGGACTTGCCGCGGTTCGCGTCGTACACGACGAGGGCGTGCGCTGTCACGTCGGCGACGTAGGCGAAGCTGTCCCTGCACTTGCCGGTGCTGTGATCGCGCACGTCGGCGGCGATGGTGATAAGCAAAGAGTTGGTGCTGAGGTCCTGCTGAGGTATGCGGTAGCGGCTCACCAGCTTGTTGGTGAGCGCGTCGAAGACGACGATCTGCGGCGGGCAGATGCTCGTGAAGTTGGAAATCACGTCTACCACGCCGCTGTCGATCACCCATAGCCGCCCGCACGAGTCCAGCTGCAACACACCAACACCAGTAAACACGCCAGGTACTTATTTCTAAAATGGCGGCAATGTTTTACATTTAGGCTAATAAGCTATATTTCGGGAACCAATCATCCCTTTTAAACCAAAATTGAACCAATGACAGGGCATTATTATGAAGGCATTGAATTTAGAAAGAGATAATGCTATTAACCCTTAATTTTGTAAGATAGCGCAAATTGAAAAAATTAATGATTTTCCAATATATTTTAGGAAACATAAAAAAAAAATTTCAACCAATATTGGTGCGTTGATCGTGCATGATGCAAGCATTGAATTAAGAAAACTATGATGCTGTGTTTTCCGTCATTTTGCATGAAGGTGAAAATTTAACGAGTAATCTCTTACATTATACCTTGGAAACCATTTCACAGATATAAACCAAATTTGGTACGTTCGCAGTGGATTTTTGTATGCATTGAATAAAGCATCTTATACTGTTATTGGTCCGACGCTTTGTAAGAGAGTGCAAATTGAGGAAAAATATATTTTACACTATATCTCGTGTACCATTTAACCGATTTAAACCAAATATGCTACATTGACAGCGCATGATGTACAAATTGAATAGCTATAATTTTATTAACAGAACTTATGGAAGACAGTGCAACATGAAAAATAAAGCTTTTATGTTATATCCCTGTAACTACTCAATCGATTATTGCCAAATTTTGCATATATACAGTATACAAGTATAGGCCATGTTCATATAGGCTGTTTAAATGGATAAGGCACTTATTTTAAAATGGCGGCAGTATGTGTGTTGTATTATTTGTCCAATTTCGACCATACTTGGTATACTGAAATTATATTTTACAAGTGTGAAATGCATTGATATATAGCATTTTTTCTACGCCTTTTTGTAAGATAGAGCCACATGAAAATAAAGTGTGAATGTTTTGTTTCGCGGAACAATCATCCTATTCCTACCAAATGTGGCACTCAAATAATACTATGGCAGTTCATGTAAACGTATATGATATAGTGGGTCAGACAATTATTCTCAAAATCGCGGCCATATAAACAATTTATAATACTATGCTATAAATTTACGAAACAATGCAAAAAATTTCAGTTTTGCTTTGTATGCTGGGAGTATCTATTATAATCATTAAATTTTTCTATAAAGAGTCTATTTTTTCCCTCATTCTTTAGGATAGTGCAACACCAATAAGTAAGGTTTTGTCATATGTCGGTAAACAGTATTACAATTCCTCCCAAAGTTGGCATACAAGTCATGCTATGGTAGACCATATAATTTGATGGACTATGTGGCAAGAGAGCAAGACTTTTATTTTCAAAAAAACAGCAATAAAATTTATTTTGCACATAATGTTATATCTACGAAACAATGCAACCAATTTAAACCTAAAATTGCATGCTGACATATACGCAAGCATCAAATGAGCAAATAAAAAAACTCATTTGTTCAAATTTTTGGAAGACAGCATCACATAAAAAATTAAATTTTCGTATCCTTCGGGAAAATATTGACTGATACCCTCCAAATTCCGAAGACAAGTTATGCATTTTTACTCCTTCAAAATATGTGACCACCTCCTTANTATTGACTGATACCCTCCAAATTCCGAAGACAAGTTATGCATTTTTACTCCTTCAAAATATGTGACCACCTCCTTAATAAAAAACCTGGTATATATTTAGCAAGACATTAGTTTGAACTGTTTCTGTAGGTAAATGAAGGTAGAGGCCAAAGTGAAGTAAATGTGTCATGACATATACAAGAAAGGTTTTTGNACTGTTTCTGTAGGTAAATGAAGGTAGAGGCCAAAGTGAAGTAAATGTGTCATGACATATACAAGAAAGGTTTTTGTAAGTGAGGATACAAAATTAAATTTTTAATCGAAAGGTGGTAGTTAGTGCTATTTTTTTGTAATTCTGACACATTTTGTATAAACATTTAGCCTACAAATGTGTCAGTAGGTAACTGAATACGAAACACCTTAACTAAATTTTTGACGAAGTGTTATTTATATTATCAGACTCCTGTCGAAGGATTTCATCAATATGTTAGATTTAAAATCCAATCCCTTTAGTTTGTTTGTTTAGTTTATATTTGAACTGAAAATAAGTAGCGATCATGCAGTAGCTACTCATATTAAATATGAGCATACATGTTATGTCAGTTACAATTTAAAAGTTAAGTTCTAATTTTAAATTTAACGGTTTTCTCTATCCCTCACAGAATTTTAGAGACGAGTGTATTATTTAGTAGACATTTTATGTTATCAAACATAATAATAGTAGGTACCTTTCGCTTAACATTGTTAAAATGAGGTTTGGCAAAGAGGAAATATTTATTTGAGTATTTCAGGTGTGTGTTTATTTCTTTTTGTCACCTGTGATATGTATTCTGCATTTCAGTTTTGCCCCATTGTTATTCTCGGTCTTGTACACATGTGGGCTGGAATGTTTACCATGTGTCATGATAAATAAATATATGTCATATTTGTTTCCCAACTGTCTCTCGAAGCAGATTGCTTGTATAAAGCGGTATTTTATTTCTTGTGAAGTGGACGTGTGCTCTGCACCTATTGTAAGTAACGCAGAACTTTATTCACGCGTCGTCATATTTGTCGGTTTAATAAGTAGATGTCTAAGTTTTTGAACACTGTTGTTTTGCGTCTTTCCAAAATTAAATTCCATCCATATTTAAATCCAAACTTCAGAAGTAAGTTAATGTAACATATATGTGGTAGTTGCTAACTAACAGTTCAACTAATTAAAACCTATGGCCTCTAAAGATGTTATTGAAACTGTATCTTAATACAAAATCATCAAATAGACCTACTCTACAACTCTTAACAATTATGACTGACCATTGAGACCCATGATATCATGTAAGAAATGAAATCACCATGCAAAAGCTGCATGAGTTAGGCTTCAGTGAGTCAGACTAACTAAGGCGGTGACTGTTGCTGAGGGTCAGCCCCCAGCCAAGTGTCGTCACTTCACACGTCATGCAGAGTCCTGGAGGAGAAGTGCTGGGACTCACCTGGGTCCTGAAGACGGACGTGAGGCTGTCACAGTTTCCTTGGCGGTTCCACTCCCAGTTGGGGTATGGCTCCAGCAGCGGACTGGCAGGGTCGGCATCCTTCCCCTGCGTCTTGGACAGCACATAGAGAGTCCCGGGAGTTCCCGGTCTGAACTGGGGCGTCGTCACGAACACCTTCTGCTCGGAACCTGCACACACACGACACTAGGTTACACCATCTATAGGTCATTCACCGTCAACTTAGCCGTGCGTAAGATATACTTTCATGCGTATTATGTATTCTTCCGCAATGTGTGAAACAGGCAATACGACGGACCTGGTAACACTAGTCATGCGCTAGTCAAGTGAAAACGTGAAGTTATTAGAAAAATTAATATAGATTACAAATGTGCTAATTCATACATTTAAATGCATTAAAAGAACAGAAAGGAAAAAAAATAAACAGACTAGTCACAAATGTTATATTACGCATTAAATTAAAAATGAACACTTGGAACTATGCACCATCCATCGTTACCAACAGTACCTGGCATCGACAGTTCTTGTCCGGCAGTACCAACTGTTTTGTGTGCNCCCCCAGTCCTTATCCATCGTTACCAACTGTACCGGGCGTCGCCAGTCCTTGTCCGGCATTACCAACTGAAACGGGCATCGCCAGTCCTTGTCCGGCATTACCAACTGTACTGGGCGTCGCC
This sequence comes from Clitarchus hookeri, assembly GCA_002778355.1. Taxonomy (NCBI): domain Eukaryota; kingdom Metazoa; phylum Arthropoda; class Insecta; order Phasmatodea; family Phasmatidae; genus Clitarchus; species Clitarchus hookeri. Next base: position 54,912 of record NQII01006534.1, read on the forward strand.
AGTCCTTGTCCGTCGTTATTAACTATACCGGGCATCACCAGTCCTTGTCCGGCATTACCAACTGTACCGGGCGTCGCCAGTCCTTGTCCGTCGTTACTAACTATACCGGGAATCGCCAGTCCTTGTCCGTCGTTACTTACTATACCGGGCATCATCAGTCCTTGTCAGGCTTTACCAACTGTAACGGGCATCGCCAGTCCTTGTCCGGTATTACCAACTGTACCGGGCGTCCCCAGTCCTTGTCCGTCGTTGATAACTATTCTGGGCGTCATCAGTCCTTGTCCTTCGTTACCAACTGTACCGGGCGTCAACAGTCCTTGTCCGTCGTTACTTACTATACCGGGCGTCATCAGTCCTTGTCCGTCGTTACCAACTGTACCGGGCATCGCCAGTCCTTGTCCGTCGTTGCTAACTATTCTGGGCATCATCAGTCCTTGTCCTTCGTTAACTACTGTACTGGGCGTCATCAGTCCTTGTCCGTCGTTACCAACTGTACCGGGCATCGCCAGTCCTTGTCCGTCGTTGCTAACTATTCTGGGCATCATCAGTCCTTGTCCTTCGTTAACTACTGTACTGGGCGTCATCAGTCCTTGTCCGTCGTTACCAACTGTACCGGGCGTCACCAAACCTTGTCCGGCATTACCAACTGTACCGGGCGTCGCCAGTCCTTGTCCGTCGTTACTAACTATACCGGGCGTCGCCAGTCCTTGTCCGTCGTTACTAACTATACCGGGCATCGCCAGTCCTTGTCCGTCGTTACTTACTATACCGGGCATCACCAGTCCTTGTCCGGCATTACCAACTGTACCGGGCGTCGCCAGTCCTTGTCCGTCGTTACTAACTATACCGGGCATCGCCAGTCCTTGTCCGTCGTTACTTACTATACCGGGCATCACCAGTCCTTGTCCGGCATTACCAACTGTACCGGGCGTCGCCAGTCCTTGTCCGTCGTTACTAACTATACCGGGAATCGCCAGTCCTTGTCCGTCGTTACTTACTATACCGGGCATCATCAGTCCTTGTCAGGCTTTACCAACTGTAACGGGCATCGCCAGTCCTTGTCCGGTATTACCAACTGTACCGGGCGTCCCCAGTCCTTGTCCGTCGTTGATAACTATTCTGGGCGTCATCAGTCCTTGTCCTTCGTTACCAACTGTACCGGGCGTCAACAGTCCTTGTCCGTCGTTACTTACTATACCGGGCGTCATCAGTCCTTGTCCGTCGTTACCAACTGTACCGGGCATCGCCAGTCCTTGTCCGTCGTTGCTAACTATTCTGGGCATCATCAGTCCTTGTCCTTCGTTAACTACTGTACTGGGCGTCATCAGTCCTTGTCCGTCGTTACCAACTGTACCGGGCGTCACCAAACCTTGTCCGGCATTACCAACTGTACCGGGCGTCGCCAGTCCTTGTCAGTCAGTACCATCTGTACAGGTTTTCGCCAGGCCCTGTCCGTTGTTACTAACTGTACGGGGCGTCGCCTGTCCTTGTGCTCGATAAAATATGCGAAGGTCAAGGGCAGTGGCATTTTTACAGGATGATTTGAAATATACTCATCTATATGTGAACAGCCTTTATATTCATTACAGGCTGTATACTTTAAGTTAGCACTATCTATTTCAAACTTTGAAAAATAATCTCTGCAGTTGTCTACATTTAATGTCCTGGCATGCAGATCCCAGTAAAGAAGGCAGCATATTATTAAGGTCTAGGTCCTGGCGTTGTATTACTATTTCAATTATTTTATATATTCCAATCGAACTTATATATTTTATTACACACATTAGAGGTGCAATTGTCATATTCGTAATAAATTAAGTTCCTAAAATATTTACATTTTCAATTGACTGACGCATGAATGGCTTTGTAAATATTAAAAAATGTGGAATAATAAAATATAAGAAGCAAAATATACTTTAAGTAGGGCGGTCTAATATGCGAACTTTTTAGTTTACAGCCTACACAAACCTGGACTATCTTAGTCTACGATCACTCAAATATAGAGGGGATTAATTCAGATGTTAACATATTTACTTTTTTTAAAGAATATATGATAGTGTACTTTATAAACCCATGTGACAACTTAAATAGGTTGGGTCATAAATTAACACGAGCTATAGAGAATAACTGTATTTTACTGTTTTATAGAAACCAATGTAGAAAAAACTAGATGGGCAATTATAAACAATTGTTATTACTAACTTTGCGAGCAAATATTACGTCAGAGGGGTGTGTTTCAAATGTATTTTTACTCATGAAAAATTTATCAGCAGTACAGAAACGAGTACATAAGGTGTTAAAATTTAAAAGGAAGCAATTTTATGTACGTTTTCGTAAACAGAGCCATATAACCATGGAAATAACCATTAACCTAACTGTATCCAAGCACACATCCATTGTCATAATGAAATTCTTGTGCTACAACTGAAATAATAAAACCAGATGTTTTCCTTTGTTCACCAAAAGTATTTCACTTTTCGATGAGAACTTTGTAGGAATAGTTATTTGAATCTTTGCTTGTGTAGGTGTCACCCTTAATTTTGTATGTAAGTAAACGGTGGTGATTGTTTCAGAACAATTACTAGATCTATTGCAGTTCTCTTCATCAAAAACTACAGTAAATGCTAAACAAAACAATAATTTTAGTCGAATGCATATAAGTGTCCGTGACAGGAAATATACTGTTGTGAAAGCGAATTTGAGGAGTGTGGTAATGAGAGTGAATTATGATCGACTACGCCTGTGTTCGGGCACAAGAAAGTTACCAGTTCGTCAGCTGTGCGATGGCGGTGCTTCTGCTACTGTTATGTAAAAAGCACCATTGTGCAGAATATGTTCAACTCATACTGCCACAACTCCGGGAACTTGGTTTGTAACACGACCTTTATGAATGTGAATTCGACATACGCAGTAAACTGCCGGCATTTCAATTGAAGACGTCAGGTTTTTATACAGCAAGTTTAGAATTCGCCAAGTTGCTACAGTATATAACTATACAATGATGGATATTTTGGATATGTTGTCCATCATTATAACAAGCTTGAGTATGTAGGAGTACATAGGTGATATCACTTCACTTGGGTTGGTGTGAATGCATTCAAATTAATTGTCTCGTCGTTTTTTCCACAAAAATGTAAAAAAATCAATAGTATAAGACAGTATATTTTTCCTTATATTATGTACTCAAAGCGTAAACAAATCTAAGAATGTTATTAAAATGGGTCTTTAGAGCTTGCTTGCTTAGTTTCCTTCAGATGTAGGAGAAAAATACAACTTTACGTTTGTACTTAAATCTGTTGGCTTTCATTGCGTGTAACCGCTAAGAGCAACGAGGGAAATGCTGTAAGTCAGTTCAGTGTCTTTTACGTAGGAGCGATGAAGCGCTACGCTTGCGTGTTAGTGTCGCCCTTATCGGTCACGCGCTTCTAAGCCGTAGGACCTTTACACAACGGAAAAATTTTACATTTGACTTCAATATTAGACTTTGCGTTTTCTTTTCGACGTGTCATTCGTATGGATCTTGACTCAATGGAGCTGTGAAAAATAAATTCAACAACTTTTGACTTTGCGATTTCGAAAAGTTGAAGTAAAACTCAAACAACCATTTTGCCGAGAATGATACAGAGGTTATAAGCAATGTGTATTTTTTATTCTAAGACGATTTTCTCTCGGTATAATAAACCAAGATCATCTAAATTAAATAAGTGGCAAACTTTTGAAACGTAAAGAGGAAATATATTTAATTATACTTATAAATAAAGTAAATGAGAGGAATTTTTTTAAAAATGAGAATTTGAATATAAATGCTTATGCCTATTTCAAAAACAGGTACATAAAAGCGTTCGTGGACAATATATAGTGATTTACAACATAAGATAAACATTTTTACAAAGACTGCAGAACTGATTTTCAATTGTCTGAACTTTGAGGTTACAATATTATTGTGTATCGGTGGTTTCGTCAGAAATGCTAAACTTTGTTTTGTGTAAGGGCCTTAAAACAAACAGCTCCATGCATTGTTAATGTCCCACCATTGTTCCAGACGTCCATGTCTAGCATGAAAGGATTGCCTGGAATGTAGCTGCCATTGCTGATCATGGCCTGCTTCACCTCTTCGCTGGGGAAGGCGAAATCTGGTGTCTTCCACTTGTACTTCACGTTGAGCTGGTTCGCCACCACACTACAGTGTAGCAGCACCGTCGCCACTAGCGTTAACTCGCACCACATTCTTGTTTAGTTGTGATATCTTTTCACTCCGCTGTAAACAAATATTGTTCACACATTATTCAAACTAGGTATACAAAATTGGGTAAAAAATAATGTTCATGAAAGCTAGCGTAAATCACACGTAATGATCGTAAAAGCCTTGGTGAATTAAATATGCCAAAAAGATTGATATTTAAAGCAGACAGCAAACTTAAAAAAAATGTAATCATAAATACCGAAATTTCAAATAAAACTCTTCTCCCGTCTGCCTGTTGTGTCAAATAATATAAAAAAGGTTATACGTCTAAAACTCACTTGTTCTTCTTCTTGGACATGTTTATTGAAAATTACTGGCTAAATATTTAAATAGAAATTATAAATCATTTTTCCTTTCAGAATTCTATTGCAAGTATCTGAGATACGATCGCCTTTAAAACACCAGGACAGATAATGTTTAGGTAACTTTTTCAGCCATCTCAAATTTATCCATAAAACCATGCACGAATTGATAGATGTTCTATGTGAGATGAACATTTCGCACATAAGGTTCATAATCACTGCCACAAAAACACCAACCAATTCACACAAACATAAATATTTGGTTATTGGCATTAAATCAATTTAGTTCATTCGTGGTTTTTCCAATTTTTTGAATGAAACCTTTGAAAACTCACTCCGTATATGAAAACCAAGTTTCCTATATATATTATGTATCGCAAACGTTTTACACTGGTGTTAACATAACAATACCTCATTTTATACTAAATTGTACTTTTATTTATATATTTGGTAAAAATTATAATAATTCATTTACAATCAATATAAATAAATACTGGGAGAAAATAGACGTGTTCGTAGAGTGTATACGAGTGCGGTTCGATGTGTTTTCTAAACCCGTTTAAGCTTTGTTTGCATGGTGCGGAGGAATATCCTGCAAGAAGACATTAATGAGGAATTCAGAAAGGTTGGAAGTAACCGTGTACTGACTATATACTAAAAATAGCCATTTTTGAACACACTATGGGTGGTATTCATAGCAAAGTCTCAAAGCGAAAATGAGCGGTAAGCCTGCTCGTCTTCCACCTTGGCGAACCAGGTTCAATCCCCGGCTGGGTCACTCCCAAATCGTGCCGGACGATGCCTCTGGTCGGCAGATTTCTTCGTGGATCTCCCGTTTCCCCCACCCCTTCTTTCTGGGGCTGCTCCATACTCACATCAATCACCTTCATCGGCTCTCAAGACAGCACTGTTAAGAGCCGCCCAAATCTCTGCACTCTTGGTCAAGACCATCTTATTTATCAAAACAGTGTAATTTCAGCTCCTTGTTTCATAGTCTGCGAAAAAGATGATTTTCGTAAATACAGTTTGTTCAAAAGAGAGAAATATTTGATCACTCTCGGCTTGGCTAAGCACAAGCTTAAGGTGTGGTACAAGAACTCAAACTGAAACTAAACTTTGCAGATAGACACGAACAAAACAAAATAGGTATAGGCCTCCCTCACAGAAAAAACCTACACTGTAAAAAGTTCGTAGTAAGCTTTCTAAACGGTAATAATTTTAACATTCTGTATATAGAATGGGAAATGTACCGTGTGCCAGGCTGGAAATATACAGCTTGTATCTACGGACAACCTCGGCTACAGGTTAGTTACGAAACAAAATAAGGTGAAAATGTACAACCTATAGTGAATCCTAATGGTGGTAGATGTCATTGAAATTGGACCGGAAGCACTAGTTTATTACAAATACTGGAAATGGACAATGGGTGTCTGGATAATATGTTAAGTTCATCGTGATATGCGTGTTAATAATCCTTCTTAAAAATCCCAAGTACGCTACAGCATCACGGAGACATAGTCGAAATGAGAGCAGTAAATGTGATTATTTTCATCACATAAGTTAATAACATCGAAAAACAGTCCCGGAAGTTGTAGTTTGTCACTCTAATTTAGATACAACCTGTAGAAACGATAACACACAACATTGTGAACTTCACAATTAATTTGAGTAATTCCTGGAGAAACGTTAGGAAAATAACTTGGATGTGAGAAAAAAAAATGATCTCATTCATGCTTTCTCAATAGGCATACGCATTGTTCTGGCGGATTTCAGAACAGAACAACATATACGTCATTTGATTCATTATCTGGTTCCTCAACTGCGTTGTAGTGTTTTAAATAAACGTTTTCCCGTGGAATTTTAAACATGCGTTCAATGTGCTCATCTACGAAAATAACGCACACAGTTTAAATGAGAGCTGTTGAGTACTTTTAAAATGTCAAGCAAATTAGAAAAACCATTTCATAGTACTCCGAAACGCCCAAAAACTGCTTATTTAAAGCACCGTATCTCAAAATACACGCACCAGATACATCCAAAAAAAAAACTCAAGGCCTCTGCATTGAACCTTTCTACAGATTCTCCAGCAATGAAATAATAGTCACCACCGAACGTCCCATAGGTACACGCAGTGCGACTAGAACACTGCACACCAGTTAAGAACCTTGCGGGTAGTGGCGACGACGCACTTGTTGCGCGTGGCAGTGTCGCCTTTATCGTCGCTTCTTGGTCTTAAACGCGAAAAGACGGTCCAGGTTGGTGGGAGCCTTAAGTAATGATGCAGCTTCACTGCATGCCGGCCTGCAGGAAACAGTCGGAGGTACCAACATAACGTGAAGGCGATGAAGGAGGTGTGACATACAGTAGAATCAACTAAGTATTTTGTTGACAGAAGATTTCTTCTTGGCTCAATACAGAGTTTTCGTTTACTCAGTAGTGTATTTTGCTAGACGAAGGAAATTAATTTTGTTTCTTTTCAAGTCTTGTTTAATGAACATAATATTTTGTTGGGAAACTAAATATAGTTTAGGCCCTCTACAAACGCACATTTCGTTAGATGGAACAAACCTTTCCCCCCCGTGTAGAAGTGCGAGCTGCTATGGTAGAGAGACCGCAACGATTAGTCGACCCATGTGCAGAGTTTAAATCNCCCCCCGTGTAGAAGTGCGAGCTGCTATGGTAGAGAGACCGCAACGATTAGTCGACCCATGTGCAGAGTTTAAATCAATCGAGGGATTTTGGAGGACCGTAATATTGTTTTCGTTAGAGACCACACATTTTCGCTTTATAAGACGGCACCAAGCTATAATCCACAGTCCTCTGCATTCTCTGGCAGGAATCGCGTGTTTATTGGCTGCCGCCTAAGAAATAACTCCTTGTCCTCTCACACCTGACCCCGCGGGAAGAAGCTACCAGAGTGTTGAGTGTTTACTATTGGCTGTGAGTTCTGCAGGCCGCGTCTGATGAGCGGGAGTCCAATAATACACGTGAAACTAACATAGTTGAATGAATTGCTTCTACCTTGCTACCAAATTATAAATGGAAATTCATTCGTGGACACGTGAGAGGAATGAGATGGTGATGGGACAGCGACTAAACGCAATGGCGCTGGAAAGGGCCGAACCTCTACCGAACCCTCCGACGAGTAACAATATACATTACAGCACAACGTGTGTATACAGGATGTGATATGTGATACCGACGTACATGCACAGGCGTTTCAATACAAATGCGATTGACCTAATTTTTTCTGTTACGTGTGTGATCAACACTGGTTTGCCCATCGATAATACTAGTGTCAAAATCAGTTAAAGCACTTAAGCAGTTAACTTACATACACACCGTTCTGAACTGAAATCATAACCATTTTTGTTACGGTAGTTCAATAAAAAGCAAAGCATTTCAGTGTTGGGACAGAGACATTGGCTACTGCGAATCTGGCATACGCTCTGTATATTCGCGGTTTCTTCACTATTGGAGCCGAGGTGGTGTAGTGGTTATACTGCTTGCCTCCAACATTGGTGAACCGGACTCGATTCCCGATGGGGTCGCTCTCGGATTTTCGCTCGTGGGAATCGTGCCGGACGGTGCCACTAGTTGGTGTGTTTTCTCGGTGATCTTCCGTNTGTATATTCGCGGTTTCTTCACTATTGGAGCCGAGGTGGTGTAGTGGTTATACTGCTTGCCTCCAACATTGGTGAACCGGACTCGATTCCCGATGGGGTCGCTCTCGGATTTTCGCTCGTGGGAATCGTGCCGGACGGTGCCACTAGTTGGTGTGTTTTCTCGGTGATCTTCCGTCGTTTCTCCCGCCCATGCATTCTGGAATTGCTCCATAATGATCTCACTTCACCCTCGTCGGTTCTCGAGACTTTGACGTCAGGAGCTGCTCAAATCTCTTCACTCTTTTAAAATCAGACCTTTTAAAAATAACGCCATGTGGAATGTGTTCGATTTTTCCTTAATATCTCACAAATTTCAATCGTTTTTAAATTCTCTTTACATAAAAAATATAATATTTTTGGTTAAATTGTAAATTAACACATATTTTATTGATGAATTATAATATTTAATTTATAACTAATATGAACAAAACCAGGGAGAAAATTGCAATGCTGGTAATGCCTAGTATGAAAAAGTTGTTATGCAAAATATGTTCAAGCTGACTGCGCACGAATGTGGAGCATTGTACTTTTGGGCCACAATTTCCGAGACTAAGTTAAGCTTAGTTTGCATGGGGTGGAGGAAAAACATGAAAATGGAATTTTAGCAGGGCTTCAGAAAAGTTAGAAGTTAACATGAGTGGACTATATATTCGCACTACAAACCACACAGGCGCAAAGACAGGTACAGTGACTCATAATATTAAAACCACCACATTTCCTTGTGTTCCGAAAGTGGCGCAGTGGTTTTATAATTATAGACTCTAGTTCGGGAGGGACAAGGTTATTTTTCCGGTTCGGCTATTCTGGTTTTGGTTTCTTATGTTTTCCTGAATTCACTCCAGGCGAATGCTAGTACGGTTACTTATGGTGTTTTCCTAGTAATAAATGCAGTACAAATGCATGCATCTATGTAAAAGAACTCCTTTCGAACACCATAACAATTTCCTATAAGATTTTATTTTAATTATGAACAGCAAAGTTGTATATTTGTATCGAATGTCGTGTTTTCCAACAAAGGTAATAAATTAATTAAGTCGTTTACTGNTGGTGTTTTCCTAGTAATAAATGCAGTACAAATGCATGCATCTATGTAAAAGAACTCCTTTCGAACACCATAACAATTTCCTATAAGATTTTATTTTAATTATGAACAGCAAAGTTGTATATTTGTATCGAATGTCGTGTTTTCCAACAAAGGTAATAAATTAATTAAGTCGTTTACTGTGAAGTTGGAAAAGTTGGACATTTGTATACAGATTAGCTACAACATCCTTTATTCCATTAGATTTTGAAGAAAATTCCAGAATTGTTTCGTGATTTATCACCAGAATGATTAGAAAATAGATTGTTGTCGCTTTGGTTTTGTTGTTGCAAGCTTTCAGTAATGAGCTGTTTCCTTGCTCCATCTCTCTCCCTCGTANTGTTGTCGCTTTGGTTTTGTTGTTGCAAGCTTTCAGTAATGAGCTGTTTCCTTGCTCCATCTCTCTCCCTCGTATGACTGGAGATTGCTGCGGTGTGCGGTCATGAGCAGTTATTGGTCTCAAGGAGGGGGGGAGGTAGGAGGGATCGAGAGGGTAGGAGTTAGTGAGGGGGTAGGAATGGTCGAGGGGTTATGAGAGGCCGAGGCAATAGGAGAGAACNGATCGAGAGGGTAGGAGTTAGTGAGGGGGTAGGAATGGTCGAGGGGTTATGAGAGGCCGAGGCAATAGGAGAGAACGAGGGGGTCGGACAAGATGAGGGGGTAGGACATGACGTGGAGTAAGTAAGGACAGGACGAGGGGTTAGGACAGGTTGAGGGGAAGGACAGGCTAAGGGGATAGGTGTTGTCTAGGGGCTAGTAGTGGGCGAGGGATTAGGAGTGGTCGAGTGGATAGGACAGAACTAGGAGGTAGGACAAGGTGAGGGGAAGGAGAAGATGAGGGGTTAGGACAAGGTGTGGTGGTAGGACAGAACGAGGGGGTTAGGACAGGACGAGGGGAAGGATAGGCTAAGGGGATAGGTGTTGTCGAGGGGGTAGGAGTGGGCGAGGGGGTAGGAGAGGTCGAAGGGCCTGGGCTGACGAGGGGGTAGGACAGGGTGATGGGGTAGGACAGAACGAGTGGGAATGACAGTGTGAGGGGGTAGGATAGTATGAGGGTGTAGGACAGGACGAGATGAATATTCTGGGGAAACAAAATACTTGCTATAATAGTTACCACTGCCTACTATCTGAAATAGTAGATTCAAAACATTAACAGAATATGCCTTAAGGGGAACCTTAACATATCAGTGATACACATAAGGCTAAATGGTAATAATGACAAATTAAATATCACTACAGAATGTCAGAATACTTAGAGGATACATTTTGGAAACCGTTTAATGTAATTAGTTCTTTCCTGAAATTTGTAGATCTATAATGCACATTAAACATTTATGCTATTTTTAAAGATTTTACAGCAGGTGAAATTCTAATACAGAAAAAGGGTTCTGTAAAAACTAACTTTTACAGAGTAAAGCATTCTCCCTGCACTAGCAACTAAATAATTATTCCAACACAGTCAACGTATCCGGCATGTTGATATGAATTATTTTTAATTTTAATTAAGAGCCCTAATTATTTTCGTTATAGTGAAGTGTAACATTGAAGGATGACATCGTTGGTCGCAAGACAAGACGACAGATGTGATTAAGGATATCCCACGTCAATAGAACATTCATATCAACACGAGTTAACTTGTATGTGTTCATATAGCATAGAATGTAGTTTAAACTTTAAAGTTAGTGCTCGATGATGAGATTCTTTTTTTCAGAGTAAATGTGTTATAGGCAGAATTCGTTTCATTTACAGGAAAGAATACTTGTTCCAATTTAACAAATATTGCATAATCAATTCAAAATTAAACTGCAGTATTCAAACTGGAAATTGTCTTATAGTATCTGATTTTGTTTGAGATTATGCTTTGAAATACCCTATTCCAATAAACATATATTTTGGAAGTTTAGATCCATTCCTTAGATTCTATGTTGTAAACCTACCTGTGGCGAAGTACCTCTTACCTGTGCAAGTAAAAGTTAAACTATTTATAAAAAGTGACAGTCTTCCGAATTTAACAAAGTATAGATTCGTGTATAAAGTTTTATGTTTCTTATAATGTAAACAAAAATATATTTTATTGAAATAAAGTGTGTCACCTATTTTACTTATCTTCACCTTACATAAAGTTTCCGACAAATGTGCCCACATATTTACGTAAATTCATATGCTTTAGAAAAAATATAGTCGAAACTCCTCATTGTGTCAAAATAACTTTTTGAAACTTTTAACGAATGAATATTTTAAACTAAAAGTAACATATTTATACTATTAAAAAACATGATAACTATAATTATTCTGATGATACGGTATATTTCTATCAAATTTTCATTAAAATCATGTCACGAAGTCATTAATTACCGTAAAAATTTAGAAAAAATATTTGATTCTTAAACTCTTTAAATGTGTTAATTATTTATATCTAATTTAGCCTCTGTATGATATGTTAAGTGTATTTGTATATCTATTTTTCTTTTTATATTATACTTTTAATGGCTAAATTCCAGTTACCCTTGTAATTCGAAAGTTTTGAGCATTTTGATTTATATCTTTCATTCAGAGTTGAAAACTTGTTCATGCCAACAGACTTCTTACCCATGCAATAACATGTAATACGGAATTTAAGAAGTGCATATCGTTCGAACTTATGAAAGTGACGAGTGTTTTACAAAGTTTTGTTTTTTTATAATAAAGTGTCGTAAAGTAATAAAGAGTGTTACGCTTTAAAACGCGTTTAATTAGAAATATTACTCATTTATACCTTATCTCAACTTTCTGAAAATTGCATTCACTTTTTTCTTGTAAACTCTTATGCTTCTACCTCAACTTTGTAATACTGAGTCGTTAATGCAATGGCTTTTGCGATATTTTTGTATATGTACGGAATATTCAGTGTATGCTATTTTATGTACATATTATGTATGGTTTTAAACTTTTTTTATAATAATTTCAGCAATTAATAATAAAAGCACATCATAGATCATTAAGTCAGTTTAACTTTAATTAAAATGTCCTTGCCAGGCATAACATTTTCAAATTTAAAAACGTCCAGGTGTATAGGGTTTTATATAAAGTAGATGCAATACTTTTTAAAACATTACATGAATCTAAAATATATCTTCAAGTTAACAGTTCGATACGTTGTTAAGAACGGTGGAAGAGTGATTGCCGACAGCATTCGAATAAAAACTTCCCAAATCGCGAGTTACTAATAACTAAATGATCAACTCGAGAAAGGCCAAATGACATCTCTGATCCTCTCACATTATTCACTTGTCGATCAAGTTAAACTGAAAAATTTACTATAGCGGAGTTATGCTACAAATCTCCATATTGTTTTCTCTGTAACTGTGGCACTTTTAATACAACAATAAAACACGAACGTGTCTTCCATTGCTGCAAATTTCACTGAAAGCATCACAATCATCGTGTACGTTAAAATGTACACATCTCAGAGCAGGATTGTCTTTATTTTTGGAGGTTATGGCATCATTTCAGTTTTACAAAGGCACTATCCAACCTGCAGTAATACTGATTACTTCAAAACTGATTTATCATGGAATTATTAAGGAAAGTAATACCATTTTTAAGACAATATTTATATTATATTTAAGGTGCAGTCCCTTTTGTTTGTAATTTTATATCCTAACTATAGCACCAGGAATGATTTCATGAGAATATTTGACAAGAAGTTATCAATACAACTTATGAGCCTCTTTTCCTCTACATTGGTGAAAATAATGTTTATGAAGTTCCTAAAAGGTAAGATGGTAGGTGGTCTTGACGTCTTGTCGATAGCGAGATCATTGGATGTGCAACCAGAAATAAATGTAATACTAGTGAGAAGATTACAAATACACACGTGCCTTACCCGTGACTTGAACCCAAAATTCCTAGCTCCGTAAGTTGGCGTGCAACCTGCTACATTACAGAGGTAGTATTTGGAGTATCAACTTGGATAGTATTCAGTCTAACGTTTTGGTAGACTGCGGTACCTATCTGCAAATATTTACAGAAATATAATTTTGAAATAAGTGTGCGAAAGTCACTTACATCATGTAAGTTTACATGGCCAACCGTAGCACCACTTGTGTGCAGAATTTGGTGGAAATACAGGTTGTCTGGTTCCCTAGATGAGGCCGAAATAAAAGCTTTAGTTTCTCATTACGCGCTATTGTACAATAATATCTAAATACAGGTCTTGTATAGGGTTAATGATCCAACAAATGCGGTCATTATAAAGTGTTTTGTTTAACTTTGTCCAATTATTAAATGCAAATGATAAACTTATCGAAATAATCTATATCGCAACAATTTTAAATCATAAATTGACCGACTTAAATCATGAAAGCTTACATGTTCTCCTTTAGTACTACTACTTGTTTGAAATATTCGATGGGAAGTAGATGATTGGTTCACGATAAATCACATAACTGTTGGATTTTATTATCTGACACTATGTAACATAAATGCGGGAAAAGTACATATCTATGTCTATAACCATATTTGTAGCTTGTATGCATACTCTCAGCCTGCAAAGTTTAATTGAAATTGGTTAAATTGTTTAATACATATGACAAACTTCTGTAAATTATCTATATGGCAGCCACACTGAAAAAAAAGCCAGGCAATCTTAAAACATGGCCTACGGTAGCATTACTTGTGTGCAAAGTTCAGTAGGAATCGGAGGATTTGTCGCGAACATGACATATAGCTCCATTTTCTAATGTGGTGCTATCTTCATTACTAGAGAACAAAACGATTTATGAACTCGCAGACTCTATGTCATTGATACTGTTACATATTATAGCCAGTTGAAATTGTTTGGGCCACATAGCATACTAGACTTCATTGATATGGCTGTTTAGAAAATATGTGACTTTCCTCCTAAGTCATATAACATTAGATGTACTTCTTGTCTATTATTAGACTTGTACTACTTAGATGAATGACGTGTCGCTTGAATTCTGTGGGTTTTAGCTAATTGCTTTTATAGAGAGGTCGCAAAAGTTCAATTTGCCGTCTCTTCCTATCTTAAAAACTGGTAGGCAAATAAGTTTATATATTAGCTCATTTGGTACTTGCATAGACACTGCCAGCTTACAAAGTGAAGTTGAAATTATTTATATTTTACCATAGATATAGTATGTTATGCTAAAATATTAATGTTGCCACTAATTTAGAATATAAGTGTCTAGACCTTTTAAAACATAGCATATCACAGTACTGTAAGTATTACTTGAGTGAAAAATTTTGTAGGAATCGGTAGATTCTTTCCCGAGAAATGACATTCTAATTTTACTTTTCGTTTGGAACTATCTTACAACATGGCGGATAAAAGAGGTTATGCATTCTCACATTTGACACTTTGAAAAGATTCTGCTTTTTGAAGTTTGGTCAAAATTGTTTAAATATTATTTCAACTACTTCAAATAAAACTAAAATATAATTATTGCCACAATTTTATAAATATATGCCTAATCCATGATGAACATATGCTACAACAGAATTGTTACATGCTAAATTTGGCAGGAATCGGCTATGTAATTATTGAGACATAAAGTTTAGCTATATTTTTAATGTCCCTCTTACTTACAAAATGGGGGATTAAGAACACTATTACTTTCTTAATTTAATACTTACATCACACACTATCAACGTACCTAATATAGTTTCAATTAATTGAATTATTCCAGTGGTATAACTTTAAAGTAATTTTTTTTTGCAATTTGCAGTATCTTCCAAAAAAGCGTATTAATTACATTGTTGCTTTCTGAATTTATTGTTTATATATTGTACTGTAAATGTACCAAATTTGGTTTAAACTGGTTAAGTGGCTAACAAAATGTCACATAATACCTTTTATTTTAACAACTGCAGGCATTTTAAAAATAAGATCCGGCAAAATTTCAAACTGTGAAAGTCCGATGAACTTACTAAGTACAATAAGTGTACCTAGTTTGAGGTATTTCAGTATGGTGGTTTTAGAAAATATTAAGGGGGACAGACAATCAGGTGACAGCATAAGCCTACCATTCCTCTGGAACGTAGGCTAAAAACGTTGTATACTTAAAGATTGTAATGAAACTATGGATCGTGATCACACGCGGTCATGACATCTGTGGAGGTTTCCATGCGGTGTGCTTTCTCGTCACCTGTCAGCTTGTGCGGCACAAACCACGATGCTGCTGCGATATCGGACCATTCGCCTAACATTTATTAAGGATGGAAGGTATTTGACAACTCCTGAAGCAGTGTTGCCAAATAGGTACCCAGGCTTTAGTTAGGCTCCGTTAAACGACGCGTATCTGTATATGTATAAAAGTAACGTACATATGGAAACTTGTTACATATTATTTACAGTTTTNTCTGTATATGTATAAAAGTAACGTACATATGGAAACTTGTTACATATTTTTTACAGTTTTGTGGGCATATACCCTTAATAACCTCAAAAAACATATAAATTGGCACTTTATTGCGCTTATAATTTTCTTTAAGTTTTAGCTGTCCCAATTTTTAATTTATTATCCAAGCACCCATGCATACCCTTACTAAATTTAAACTTTCATTGCAAGATTATGAATTCCTCAATGTTTGCCATACACAATATTAGGTTCATATGTGGTTATGTAGAAAATAAATAAATTAACCAAAAAAACAAACGTAAAAAATATGTGTCTTTTAAATATTGGATGCAGTACGTTACATTAAATTTACCTTGAAGCTGGTTAAACTTATCACAAAGAGTGCATAACTAAATGTCACTTTTATTTATACGTGAACACGTTGCTGAACGATGTATACCTACGTGAAATTGAAGTGTAACGGTAGATATTTAAAGCAAATATTTCCATGATAACTACAGTGTGAATTGGCCTTTATTGAATTCCCTTATTCCTGCGCCTCAAGCATGGCAAATAGTTCATTCGAAATGTGCGATATAAATATACCGTGGCACGAAATAAACACCAGGATTTAATTATTAATATACTTTTTTTATTTTAAATTAAACAGCTCTGGCAGTTAATGCGCTGCAAACTTTTAATAATGATTCTGCTTTATGGCAGATTATTATTCCTATCTTTGATAAATAATAATAGACAAATAACTCGGCTTGCTGTAATCGATGCACTGGCACCGGAACTGCCTTCAGTTAGCGCGGGCAGTTAGTTGTTATTCCGGACACTTGGCCGCGTCACCACATGCCGATGCACTCATCAATCACACCCTTGTCGTGGCCTTGTAAATGTGCGTCTCCGACACCCCCCTTCTGGAAACATAATTTACACTTTTTTCTTGATAAAACGTACATTTTTACAGTCAGTTATTTAACATAAAAAGATTTTTAAGCTTACAATAATGTGGCCGCTTTATGAAAAAATTAAAATATTTCATTGTGTAAAATTTGATTAAGCATACGACAACCTATAGTTTGTTACTTTCCTTGACAATTGTGTTCGTTGCCGGGGTAGCGCTAAACATGATTTACATTAATTATGTAATTACAGGTTTTTATCTATTTTTTTGCCGTTGTTTACATAAATAAAATATACTGCGACAGAACAAGTCAGTGATGGTGAACATGAAATAATTATATTTTGCAGTGTTATTATTTTTTTGTAAAATCAAACGAATTCAAAAAATTAAAATTTTGCATCTTATATCCTATAGTATATCATGAAACTTTTGTGAGGTAATTTCCAAGTTATCTTTCGGTTATCGTGTAGAAAAATTCCGGTGTTAAATTATTCGCGCGGTTAATTTGAAGAACTCATTTGTAAGTTAAGGTGTCAGTTACACTGCACTCGGCGCGTGAAAGGGACTAAACAGCTGAGCTGAAACAAGACCGCTCCTGCTTCAGAATATTGTAGTTTTCCACTGGAGGTGAGTAATTTGTGTTATAACTTAATTCAAAATGAAACACCGCGTGTATGTGGTTTTGACACTGATATATATGTTATATTAGCAGTAATAATTTTTTGCACACACATATGATAAACAGTATTTAAATTTCTTATACTAAGTGTACAAGAGATATGGCGAAGGAAAACAATTGAGAGTCACATTCCGAACCTACTCTGTGTGTTGTTCTAGATTGTATAATAGATTTAATTTACACGTTTCCGGTAGCCTATTTAGAATATCCAGAAATTGAGAGTTCTAGCCGGTGGTTGTTTCCAATTTTGTGAACAAATATTTTTCCAGAGTGGTGTATTCCTGTTCTGCTATGTCTTATGCTGTAAATGTATACAATTATTTGCGATGCAAGATGATATGATAAAATAATGCATTACTCTGGTATAGCATGTGTTAAAAATAATGGCAAAAAATAATTTTATAGTATTGCAGATTCTTGATATTCAATAATAGCTTCCAAAGTTGTGTACAATTNTTCTAGGTTGTATAATAGTAGAAATTTACGCTTTTCCGGTAGCCTATTTAGAATATCCAGAAATGGACAATTCTATGCTGCGTTTGTTTCCAATTTTGTGAACAAATATTTTTCCAGAATGGTGTATTCCTGTCCAGATATGTCTTACGCTGTAAATGTATACAATTATTTGCGAAGCAAGATGATATGAGAAAATATTGCATTACACTGGTATAGCATTTGCTCATAATAACGCAAAAAAATAATTTCATAGGATTGCAGTTTCTTGGTTTTCCAATAATAGCTTCCTAAGTTCTGTACAATTCGGTTAACAAGTTTAGCGATAATTAACGCCCCGCTCTTTTGACAGCCCTCTTTAGAATTAATTTTCCGTCCATATTTAACACCAGTGCAGTATGCAAAATTAACATTGTCAAGCTGCTTATCAATATCCATGCGTTGGTCATTGTAAGCTGTGAATTATCTGGGAAAGTAGTTATGTTACTTATATTCAGATTTTTATTCAAATGGTTATAGAGCGAGAAGAAAGTAAATCAAATAAAATCAGTGGTCACAAATTTTAAAGTATGCCATTTTAAATATGAATTAATATATGGAGGAACTTTCCTCGCCCCTGCCAATTTCACTGCGGGGCAATGCCAGCATGGTAGTTGAAATAAATGCAGTTAGAGGCAGGGATACAATTTATTCATTTTTTTGTCTGTTAACCTCGAACCACTTACAGACACACAACTGTTTGTCCAGAAACACTCTGCGTCTGTACTTAGCAACAGGGGTAAGTATGAAAGGTGTCTCTCTGGCAAACCTACTGTGAATACTCCAATACTCACAGATATCCCAGCTCTTAAAAATACTCTCCCCACTGACAAAATAAATTCAGCACGGAATGTGTTTGTACTGTAATACGGAGGTAACAGTTGACAGTCATTCCAAGCTAGGATCGTTAATGCTCGTCATATTTGAACCCGAGAATCAGCAATGAAGCAGCAAAGGAATGCGTATGCATTCAGACATGGGAGTATCTCTAGATAATACCGTGACCATCGGCGAAGACTGCCTTCCTTCCCCGGGGGACGTTAATAAGCGCTTGCCAATTGTCCAGTAGTGAAAGCGATACAGCGGGAGGCGGTGAAGAGAGGGAGGTAGGAAGACAGTGACGTGCGGAGGACGGGGTCGGGGTCGCAGCTGAGCTGTACTCACGTGCGGAGACGTCCTCGGAGGTGCTCTCTGCTACGCTGCTCGCTCCAACCACGCAGCGCCCGCTCATAGCCGCTGTACGCCGGCTGGAGGAGGGGGAGTCAGGTCTCGCGCACACGCACGCACGCACACACGCCTCACCCGCGCTCAGATGTCACGCTGGCACCAACACGAGATGCCGCCCCTCCAACATAGTTTATTGCCCTGGGTTTCAATGTTGTGTGCGGAAACGATGAAGTCACCTCTGACGACACCATCAGCTGTCTGCAAACACACACACACACACACACACATGTATATGAGCAAGATGTTTCTCAACAGGTTTCTGAAGTTCCCTCGATCCACAGCCACGCAGTAGACATTTACGTCAAACTGCTTCGACTGAAATCGACCCGAGAATGCCAGAACGTCGTGACGTCATATTAACGTCACAGGTAGAGACACATTTGTCGGAAGGAAAACTGGTGACTTCTGGTTGTATCAGAAATTTGGTTAATAACAAGATTTCCAAAATATCTTTTAAGTTTAATGGATTGAACTAAACGAAATCGTCCATAAAAGAATACATCATTTCGCAACCCTTTAAGCATATAAAATTGCAAACAACACTTGGAACCATAATAAGGTTAAGAGAACAGATAATTTAGGTTTTAAAAATTCTAACTACGTAGTGTACGGTGAACAATATTAGTAAATATTATTACAGGAAGTAAATGTCATCATGTAGCAAATATACCTGTCAAAGAACTAAAAATTAATTCTTAATTGTATGGTAACAAAAACGGAAGTTACGCTTTAAAGTACATGGGAAACAAACATGAGGCGCCCTGAGTTAGAGAAACTACTTTGGACGTGTAACAGGAGACTGTGACGGCAGTGTTTCGTCAAACAATGCCGTCAACATTTATTGTAACATTAATATTAAAGCTACAGTTACAGAGTTTACAAAGGTCTTGCGGCCGTTCTAGAAATGAAATAATTTCCCTCTTAATAACAGAATGAATTGAATACTTTCAACATAGCCATTATAGCTTCAATCACTCACGAACATAGCAGTAACCATGGCAAATTCATAGTCGTATAGCAAATTAGCACATTATCGTAAACTACCCATAGCCAGTTACATCCAACCTAATAATCTGTCACTCAAATACACTTTTCTATATGTAATTACGTCAAAAAGCAATTAATTTAATTCAAATTCCTGTTCCCTTTGTGTGTAATTTACGATTCCTTACAAAATTGCGTTGAAAAATAAGGACATTAGTATTTTTAATTTAGAAATAACTCTAATAAATAGAAGTGTACAGGAATTTTATTCAAGTGACAAATTATGGCGTAACTCTGCATGTTTCTAAGATAAATCGATTAAAAGTGCATATAAAGATGTCCTGCTTTATTACATCAGCATAAGCAAACCATTACTGCGGCCATGGCTGCGTTTAATTATATATTTTTATTACCTATTATCAATAAGAGAGCGGCCTTTAATAGCCTCTGCAATGTCTGTGAATGAAATAAACATGGAAACATCCAAATATTATTTTGGTCAGGAGAGCGTCAGGATAATAAATGGATGTTGCCATGTCTTGTTTGCATCAACAACATATCCTGGAAGGAGTGTTTCTCTCTCGTTTCACTGTTTTGTTATCGTAATATGAAAACCTTACGAGAAATGTGTGGTTTTTGTGAAGTCAGTGGTAATGGTAGACAGGTAGGTGAAGGGAGCTTAACCTCTCATCGACAGTGAGTTGCTCAGAGAAGCAGGAACGGGGAAAGAATCGGCCATAACCTTTAGCGAGGACACATTTCAGCATTGATCTGGAGGGATTCCAGGAAACCATTGAAAGCCGACATCAGGAAGGTTGTACTGAGAATGGAACCCGTGTCCTCCGGAATACTTGTCCGGTGGTTAGCCACAGCGCGACCTCGAACCACGTGAGTGATAACGGATGATGGATAGTGCAACGCAGTGAACACGAACAACAGTACCAGTTCGCCGGGCGACAGGTATGAACTGGCTCTACCGTGGCCTCTACCAAGGTCACACACTCGCCTCGTGCAGCGACTAATTAAGAATACCAAAAAGCGACGGCGCGCTTTTATATATATGTACATTGTTACCTCTCTTGGCACAAAGAACGTTTTCAATTACCCTGAATATACGTAATCCAGCCAGCGAAAGAACATAGTCTACCTACTTAAGAGACTGCATCACCCCTTATACAGAAATTGTTCCCTTTACCGTCATAACACAAGTGTCAGGGTCCGTACTGAAAATGTGTTATTACAGAATCATTATATTTCATAGATCTGTGCAAATTTGTATTTAATTGCTGAAAGGTGTTCCTTGGTAGTGTCTTTAATGGGAGAATATATTATTATATAAATTATTTACTATGCAAATTATTGTATAAATATGCATTTAAAGTTCATAGATTAGTTCCGTTATAATGGGTAACCTAATTAGCTAAGCTTGTGTTATCATATTTTTCAATAAATCCTCCTCAATATGGATCAGGAAGGAGTAAATAGGAAATACAATCTGGCGGGTGACGCGGGCTAAGCAGCCGCTAAGATGGCGTCACTGGCTAGCAACATTTCGGAACGCCGTTGTCCAATCAGCGCCTGGTAACTTACTTGCCAGATGGTAGCCCATGCAACATGTACTCTGTGTCATCGCTCCTTCTCTTCCCAGAACATGCTATATTTCAATACACTGCGGGCCTGCCAGTAGTTTTCTCCTCCTTATTAGCGGCGCGTCTTTGTGAGGAGACAGTTTCCTTCTCTACTGGCCAATCAGCGCCTGGTAACTTACTTGCCAGATGGTAGCCCAGGCAACATATACTCTGTGTCATCGCTCCTTCTCTTCCCAGAACATGCTATATTTCAATACACTGCGGGTCTGCCAGTAGTTTTCTCCTCCTTATTAGCGGCGTGTGTTTGTGAGGAGACAGTTTCCTTCTCGACTGGCCAATCAGAGTTAGGTTACTCAAATACCGCACGTCTGTAATTCGCGCGCAGACACCTAGGACGCGTAACACGGAAACCATCCAATCACGAAAGTGGATCTGAGCTAATGTGTTGTGAAATACAACTGGTCGTGAAATCTTTACGCGAAAATCGGGTGTCCCTGGCATTAGTCTATTCACGGTTTCTTCACACTTTTTGAATAAAACCTTTGAAAAAACACACATGTATTATATGTTAGGATGTTTCTTAAATACGTCATGTATCACAAACGTTTTATAATTGTGTTCCCATAAAAGTATCTAATTTTTGGTTAAATGAAACTTTTATTTATTTTTTATCTATAAATTTCCATATTTCATCAACGGGTAATACGAGTAAAGGCAGTGAGAAAACNAAACTTTTATTTATTTTTTATCTATAAATTTCCATATTTCATCAACGGGTAATACGAGTAAAGGCAGTGAGAAAACACGAATGTTGGTAATACCTAGTAATAAATCGTTCTCATGCAAAATATGATTACACTGAGTGCACGTGAAAGCGGTACGCAGGCAGTCTGTCGTAATTTTCTAAGCTTTGTCTGTATAGCGCAGAGGAATATCGTGGAAATATAAATTCAAGAGAGCTTCAGGAAAGTTGGACATAACAGTGCATGCAGTATACTACTGCAGTACGCCGCACCATGGCGGCACGAGCAACGGACGCGATTACAANTGGACATAACAGTGCATGCAGTATACTACTGCAGTACGCCGCACCATGGCGGCACGAGCAACGGACGCGATTACAGAACTATTTCGTGTCGTTTCAGGCTGATCGCTTAAAATGAACACGGAGAAAATTCTTTAGGCTCGGTTTACAATGAGTTTCTTATAATGTGACAACTGCCAACCCTTCACACAGGACCAGGTAGGTATTCNCTTTAGGCTCGGTTTACAATGAGTTTCTTATAATGTGACAACTGCCAACCCTTCACACAGGACCAGGTAGGTATTCTGTATTTACGATTCACAATTCACTTGCTAATTTTTAATTCCAGTGGCTGAGCATTTGTGAGAGTGCTGTGTTGTAGATTACAAACTCATGCGCATTAGCGGGTAAAAGTGGTTAGTGCGCATGTGCGTGACAACGAGCCACTTATAAACAAACTATCCTGTGTAAGTTTAATGGTCACGATTAAGTGAGCATATTAGAGAATATATAGTGAGCATACGAGATGCGCATAGCCGCTCTCCGTTNCACGATTAAGTGAGCATATTAGAGAATATATAGTGAGCATACGAGATGCGCATAGCCGCTCTCCGTTTTCCAACATTGGACTGGTTTTCTGCCAATATAACTGTCAAACTCAACGTGGAGTGGAGTGCAGTGGAAAGATTTGAGTTCTTGACAACCACAGATATTAAGCGAGGTGGGTATGGAGCAGCGCCAGAATGCAAGGGCGGGGGAATCGGGAGATCCACGAGAAAACCCACCGACGTGCGAAATCGTCTGGCATAACACCCACGTGCAAAAATCAAGCACAAAGTGGGAAGGATATCCAGAACACTTCTTATGTAATTAATTGCTTTGAGATGTTTGCACAATTTCTGTAAGGTCTCGTTGTTCGAAGTATTTTATTCAATAAAAGGGCGTGTACGTCGCGATTACAATGTCAATAAACTGTCTACCATGTGACCTTGACAGTTGCACTCGCGATATGCGGTCGTCAATATTGGTGGCATGGGTAGTACGTTGAAAATGACGGTTGAAATCACGCATGTGCAGGTATGTTGACCGCCTCGGTGTTTTAAAGCTTCTCGTCATACCTCAACTAGCATTGAGCAACATCATTATTCATCGATGGCGTTTTCTGGCATGGAAATTTAATATTATGGACTGGATTCCCAGATAAAATAATAAACATGCTTACAAAATTGCTTTTTAATAATTTAGTGTTTTTTAATTACTGTTGGGGGCAACTTTTTTTTCGCGAAAACATTACATGATAATTAGGGTTCCAAAACACTTTAGTTACAAGTACCTTTGTCATTGGTAGTAATGAATTGCTAGCCGTTTTATCGTTCTGCCCGCCAATCACGGACGGTTTTTATCGAAGAAACGTAATTCTGATTGATTCACTCGTGTCATAGACTGTCATCAGACAAAGACAGAAGGCCAATAGCCAAAGGAAAGATGCAATTCTGCACGTAGGATATTAAAGTTTAGCCAGAGCGTAAATTTTTTCGCGGAAAATATGTGGCCTTAACTACTGTAAATACTCGTCTCCGGCCAACAACAACTACTGGCTCACTGCCTCGACAATTTGCTTTATTTGCAAAATGCAACTATGTATTTTTTAGTACATAAGTAAATCGCCAACAAAGCACACGACCTACTGATATCCTATGCCAGAAAGTAAATTGAAATATATAATTCCGGATTTTCTGTAAACCTCATAGTTCTTTTAAGATAACGAATAATTTTTTAATTCTAAACCCACGCTTTTCTTCGGTTCGCAATAAAAAAAGATCATGTTTCATCGTGTATGTGTCGTGTACGTATTATCCTAGACGTGCAGACATGCACGAAATGGCAAAACTTTATTTTGTGTCGTGTTAATTAACCTTCACCATGTAGGAGTGCAGTAAGAAAAACAATAAACAATACTCAATAATATTCACATTAAAATGATACCTAAAAAAAGGTCACTTATTTATTTCTTCAAATTATTGTAATGCCTCTCAAAATTGTTCCTTGCTTAAAAAATTACTAATTCAAAATAACCAAGTTAACTTCTAACCGTATTTCTTTGAACATGAAATATGCACCTTCAATATGTACCACACTTTATGTGTGTACAGGTTCTACGCACACATATCTGACCTGCAGTAAGTTAGTCGTGAACCAAGCCTTCATTGTTGTGTTTATCTTGAACGCTACTGCACAGTTTCAAGGCAGGGCACAATCACTGTATTCTTGCAGATGACTTATCTCCTTAAATCGACATTCTCTCAGGAACCAAAAGCCTTTCTGACCTGCCGCTTGTACCACATGTATTATTTCCAATGAGGAATATCTCTTATAGACAT
>NQII01006534.1:81581-122010 GCA_002778355.1 Clitarchus hookeri
TATAAACCTCACGGAGCCCGAGACCTTTCCAACGAATGCAAAACCGTGGAAATCGGTTCGTGCGTTCTGGAGTTATAGCGTCAGGAAGGAAAACCCGACTTATTTTTATATAGTAGATAATACCTTATAAACGTGCATTTATGCTGCTGACATATATATTAAAACTTAACACTGATTTTTTTTTAAGTGAACGTTGTTCATGTTTTCTTAATGGTACTTAATTAACTCCCGAAAATACTTTTTAACAACCTGCATGCTATATTTTTCCNGTTGTTCATGTTTTCTTAATGGTACTTAATTAACTCCCGAAAATACTTTTTAACAACCTGCATGCTATATTTTTCCAAGTGAAGTATGAATCTTTTGTTCCATTTAAGTTTTTTACACGGAGAAAACAAAGGATATATTGCAATGTAGCTTCTAAACCATTGTTTTGCTCATGGAACATGATCATTCTTTGGTTCTGCTTTTTTAAAGGGCACTACAAATGCAACATTTAATGAGGTATTTTATAATTCCTTATTCAAAGGAATTAATTAAACATTAAATATTCTCGTATTTTAAAATATACATTACGGACGTAATATAACTACTTTATTTGTTATAGGTTTATTTATTTTCCGGTAAAGACAAAAAGTCATTAAATAAATATTAGAGACAGAACGATAGCAGGTATCTGTTGTTTTATTAATTGGTTTATAAGAATGCTGACTTAGGTTGCATAACTAATTTTAAAGTGTCTTATTGGATATTGAGATTATATTGCTCAGTTTTTATAATAAACTTGTAGTCGACAATAATTTCTGTGTGCGGTCAGATGCTATCTTGTTGGAATATAGCACCTGGAACCTCGACCAGTAATGGGAGCATATGTAGGCGTAGCATTACATTTACATACCGCTGGGCCATCAATGTTCCACATAACGTGACGAGAGTGGATCGGTTATCGTATAATATGACTACCTAGACCACAATGCCTGCCCTGGGGGAAGTGTGGCGCTTGACAGCGCGATTGTGGCGTGCACCAGGAGCACTCCACACCTGGGCGCGATGATCAACTGTCCTTATAACTGAACAGCGCTAACGTAACAGTATGGTGTCATAAATATACCCTACAAGACCCCCAAATTTAACAAAAGCCAAAACAAAGGTTTGTTGCTAACGTTGGGGAAATGAATGGTAATTTTACTGTACCGTGTTGTATATGATTTTGTGCTCAGAACACATGAATATTATTTTAAAATCCGCTGTGGCGACTTAAATGATGTTATTTTAACAACGTGTTACTGATATAACTAATTAACCTACTTTCCAATCTATATGGGTTCACATCATTTTAAAATATGTTTTTATAATGCGTAAGTGGTAAGAAGGTCTTGACGTCTCGCTAAGAGCAATATCTTTATTGATAAAAGCAGAAAAAAATAAAACCGTAATGAGACATTTACAAATACAGATATGGCCTACCTGAGAATCGAAATTAATAACCTCGTTCCAGAAGCAAACGTGCAATCAACTGCATTACAAAGGTCGGATTCGGAGCATCATCTTCGAATGTAATCAGTCTCTTGCTATGAATCATAGGGTTTACTAACCTAAAATTATTAAAATACTACCATTTTGAAAAAAAATTGTCTCAATTACTAAAAACACGAAAGTTTCCGTGGCTTGTCATAGCGCTAGTGGAATGAAGAATTTGATGAGAATCGGTTTATTGTTCCCCAAGATATGACATACAAATTGAATTTTTTTATGTGGTCTATTTTACAAAATGACAGAGAAATGAAGCCGGTATAGACAACATTTTATGGTTAAAAAAGTTACTATCAGCATACAGATTTAAGTTAAAATAATTTTCGTTGTTTCGTAGATATAACATACTGAGGTTAAATGTTTATATTGAGGCCATTTTGGAACTATATGTCTGTTCTACTTAAAACATATCAATTTACTTGCCTTCCGAAGTGCTACTCTATAGCTAAATGTGGTAGATATCAGCTGGTTTTCTCAGAAAATATTATACACAATTTTTTATTTATAATGTATTGCTATTTTACAAAATTGCAGAAAAAAATCTTTGTGTGGACACATTTGTATGGTTGTAATATATATTGCTAGTATACAAAATTGAGCTGGAATTAATTTCATGGATTCGACGATATCGCATACCAAGCAAAAATAGCTGTGCGGCCGCCATTGTGATAATAAGTGTATGACCTTCTAAAACATACCATTTTACATACCGGCTGCAGTACTACATGTTTGCCATATTTGGTAGGAATAAAATAATGGTTTCCCGAGATATGACATAGAAACTCTATATTTTCGTGTAGCACTATCTTACAAAGGGAAGAAAAAAAGCTATGCGTTGGAATACATATCTGATGCACGTAATATATTCTTTCAGCTTACAAAATTTGGTCGTAATTAATATATCACTATGGTAGATAACATAAACAAATCTAAAGAAATGATTGTAACTGCCATTTTGAAAAGAATAACCTAATCAAGTTTAATTTCGTACGTTTACATGGTCTATCATAGTGTTATTTACGTCTCAAATTTGGTCAAAATTGGTAGAATAGTTTCATGTTAGGTTATATCTCAAAATCGCTCACCAACAACAATACCAAAATGCTAACAAAAATATGTTGATGTATATAATGAAAGTAAAATAAATAATTACTAAATATATTTGAATGCACATAAAATACAAAACTAGATTAATTTTTAACGCATACCATTTACGTATTACCATTCTGTGAATAGGTTACAATTTAGATACAGGAGCACATGCAATAACAAACTATTGTGCTTCTAATGAAATATGCGTACTAGAAATTTATTCAGGGAATAAGATATAATTACGAAATAAACATTACGATTTTGCTCTACTGCAGAAAGTTACAAAATTTGTAAAATATAAAATTATAAAAATTAATTACTTTAAAATATATAGAACATAAAAATTAGTGTAATAATGTTATAACTAAATTTTTTAGTAACAACAAAATATATAATCTAATAAACTGATATTAATTAAGCACACTTAAGTATACAAATAACAAAATATATTTCTAAAAAATTATGCAAATAATTTATAAAATAGATATGTATGTAATATAATTATTAAAAACATAATTTCAATCTACTAATGATTACAAATGTGAAGATGGAAATGCGTATATTTGTATTTGAAAATATATACATTTAATTTTACCTAATGTATATATTTTGGTGTTTTATATATAAAAAAAACATACTTGTATTTAAAACAATTTTACTTGAATATTATTGTATCTTTACAATCTCCAAAGAAACAATATAAATACAATTCATTTCAATGTTAACTAAAACTTAAAAAAAATATATCTTATAAAATAACAAACATTCAATATAGAGAACATATTAAAACTAATAAATTTGAAAGCGGAAATAATTAGTCAAATGACGTAAAGAATAACATTACAATTCTAGACACAAGAAGTAACCGACATAACTGATGAGCATACTTTCCTCAACACGGGTACAAATAGTTTGAAGTAAGTTTTAAAAACGTTGTAAGCTTTGGTTTTAAAGAGACCTTAACGTCTTGTTGACCTCGATATCATTATAAATGCATCAAGATACTTATGCAACATAAGAAAACAACTATTACACCAGTTCCATACTTGGGACTCGAACCAAGAACTCCTCGAACCGGTGGGAGCCGTGGTGGTGTATAAGTCAGTCAACTCGCCTCCCACCTAGGTGAACCGGGTTCGACTACCGGCGGGGTTCCCATGATTTCCTTACTATATGTGGGTATTGTGCCCAACGATGCCGATGGTCGGTGTGTTTTCTCGGGGATATCCGGTTCCCCCTGCCCTTGCATTACGGCGCTGCTCCATGCTCGCCTCAATCATCCTCACCGGCTCTCAAAACCTCGATGTTAAGAGCTACCCAATTCTCCCCACTCCTCGTACCGTAAACTAGTCTGCAACCGACTGCATTGCGGTGGAAATATTTGGAGCACGAACTTCAGTGGTAATCAGTGTTATAATCTGGAAGCTAGGGATTTCTAACATTAAATGTACAAGGCACGTGAGTGACTTCAACCACGTGAGTTCGCACGGCCTTAAACAGCACTACGTCTGTGCAGAATTAGGTTAGAATCGGTTTATTCGTTCCTTATATGTGGCATAAAGCCACTTGCATTAACATAACTCCAAAATTCATAATACATACTGCCAGCAAGCAAAATGTGGATGTGTTTGGTTATATATATATCGCAGATATAAAAAAAAATGTGGTATTTTTTTTACCATATTTGAAAATAACGTTCTATCTGAAATAATTTCGTGAAACACTGAAGAGGCTCAGTAAATATGTACATCTCAGGTGAAGAGTTACGTCGAGCAGCTCTCCTCGGCGTATTCTGGCTGTTGAGAGATGCACAATAGCCAACGAAGTAAGCGCTTTCTCTCTCCCTGAATACAGGCGGCAAGTTTTGTTAACAGTTAAGGAAATAGCATCAGTGGCTGGCAAATATTTATACTTTTACGTGCATTGATAGTTTTGTAATGTTCAACAGCCAAATTAATAAACAAAATATATATCAATTACAGTTATTATTTCCAGTCTCTAATTTAGAATTACGAACTATTTGAAATAAAATGTTTACATNTCAGTTTTGTAATGTTCAACAGCCAAATTAATAAAGAAATATATATCAATTACAGTTATTATTTCCAGTCTCTAATTTAGAATTACGAACTATTTGAAATAAAATGTTTACATAAATAACCAGAGTTCCATATAACTGCAACAGAAAATACTAATATTATTTGTAAACGGTACTATATCTTTTTCTCAGTATATAGTCTAAAACGATAGTTTTACTTACAATAATAAGGTTACTTTGTACATGTTACTTAATCTTTTGCAAGCATATCTTCAATCACGTATGCACTGCGCTGGTTTACCACCCGAAGTGCAGCAAACAGATTGTTGTCAGTAGTAATTCTAGTCTCGCTCACGACGCTGCCAGAAGTGCGTGAGAACCACTGTCACTCGCCATCAGTGCTGGCTGACTTCACAATCGTAACTAAAACTCCTCATTGAGGAATGATGTGTGCATAGGAAGGCGGCGGTGTGTCTGTGAACATAACAAGAAGAATAGATGAACGCTTCATGAGACATACTAGCGCGCGTGCTGCTATTAAAACGAGCTATGACTAGACGCTGCACTTCATGTGCTCATCGTCACGGCAATGGCAGTGACATGTAGTATGGAAACTTGCATCTGTTTAACATACTTATAACTATAGGTAGCAGCAGACTTATTTAGGGAAATATTAATTTTGCATGGCTTGGCATAGTTATATAAATATGTGCAGTTTATGAACGACTCAGCAACATTCCATAAAACATACCTGCAAGACAACACTACACCTTGAGAATGAATACAGGTAAAACACCAAAACATTCCGCAAGTCATAACCTTTCTCAAATCATATAGCAATAAAACTTTGGAAAGTACTAGGATGAATTTAGTTTGGTTTGACAATACTGAGTCTATATTTAAGTGAATTGATTTTTTATAATTTATTATTTACGTTTATAAGTTGAAAATAAATTAATTAATACTTATATTAAGTGTAATTTAAATTGTTATAAGAGTAAACTTGGTATTAAAAATCTTGTAAAACATGTATTTAAAAGGGGGCGGGGAAATTAAAATAACTTTGCCTTGATTAAATTCATTACTTACATAAATAACCTTCAGCATTCTCACTCATGTTATTCCCTTCTCTGCTAAAGGAAATTTATTACAACTGAATTAACTGTTCCAAAATCAGTAACCTTGTTCTAATTAGTGTTTTATTTGCAATGTTATTTTATTCATAGGCAATTTGGCGGAACAAAATTAATTAGTATTGTTTTATATGCACCGGCCTCATAAGCAAAAGTTCTCTTTGACATTGGTTTAAAATCATCAGAATTGTTCCAAAGTAACACATATATATCTCAAAATTTTAGGGAAATTTAAATCTCATATTCGCCCTCGTGTTGCAGTATCACAAATCGTGCAAGGTAAGGAAATTACTGCCGCTTTAAATTATTGCATCACTCTGGTTATTTTGCAAAATAATAGCATTTTTAACGACTCACAAATTTGATTTAATTGGGCTGGAAACTATTCTTAACATGCTCCGCCTCTTTCCTAGCTTAAGAACTAATCCCTGGCTGCTCATACTGCTTCTTTAACTTTAGGATAATGCAACGAAGCGATAACTACAATTTCATCGGGTATTCGAAATATTTGAGCAATTTTTAAAAGCATCCAAAAGTGCCCCCTTTAGCAAATATGTAACAGACAGTTGAAACAAAAAAGGCACAATAGAAAAACATGATTCCTTTGCGGTCGAATTTTTAATAACATCGTTAATTTTACCAATATTATAAATACGAAAGTGTGTATGAGTGTGTGTGAGTGAGTGTATGTTTGTTACTACTCAGCTCCATAATGGCCAAACGGATTTTGATGAAATTTGGTATGCTGGTACTTTAGGTCTTGGAATAGGACATATGATACTTTTTATCCCGGAAAAATATACGGGTCCTGTGGAATAACAACATATCCTCAATACCTGAGATAATTTGAATGGTAAAAATATATCAGACAAACATCTTTATTGTTTTAAAGTGCCTGGTCTTTTTAACGTTTCAGGGGGAATCAATTAGAGGTTAATAAGCTTACTGATAAGGCAAACATACTGAGTCAGAATCAAGAAAGAATTTATTTTTAAGATGACAGCGATTATGTGGCTGCGTGTTATCAGGTTGACATAAAGAGTGTCATTTCGTTCCGTTTTCATATAAAATACTCATTGATTTTAAGAATACGTCTTAACAAACATCATGCCACAGAGATAGCTGTATTTTTACATATTCTCCCCACTTGCCGATGGGTAGAAGGGCAAGAAGACATCACACAAACATATTCCCTGTTATAATAAGTTTCGTCTTTAAAACGCTACTGGGCGAAGATACTAAGTCGGAATCGGTCCAGATATTTCTTTAAGATGTAGGTGATTAGTTTGTTGTGGATTATCACAAAGACGTAATTAGTGTAATGTCGATATATTATTATCTTCAAAAACTGAGCAATTCTCGTTACCAAATGGCTATCATTCTGTCTAAAAAAAACTGTCTTACATTGGCAGCTTGCTATCTCCTTGCATATATCTAACAGTTGTCGGCAGTGTNAGCAATTCTCGTTACCAAATGGCTAACATTCTGTCTAAAAAAAACTGTCTTACATTGGCAGCTTGCTATCTCCTTGCATATATCTAACAGTTGTCGGCAGTGTCAGTAACGGGATGACAAATTTCCGACACGCTACCGATAGGTTCGGTGTGATGGATATATTGAGTTTATTCAATATTCAAGCAGGAGGCTCTCTTTGATTTAATTAATTGAACACGTAAACAAACAGTAAACATTAAAACAACCCGAAGAGAAACAAAATGTTAATATACTAATTGTACCCACAATTGGTACCAAACATCCCAGCAATAACCTCGAGAAATTTTGGAAACCCATGAAAAGTCGAAATGAGAGTGTCAGCAGAGGGAATCGAACTTGGGCTCTCTAGAATGTAAGTCCAGTGTGGTGCCACTGTGCCACCTGGCTCGGCCCACACTCCCGTGGGGCTACGTGTGTCTGTGAAGTATCAGATATGGATGTATAGAGCCTGTTTTAGGATGTTTTGTACGATAGCACCAAATGAGAAACTAAAGATTTTATGCCATGCCTAGGGAACCGGTCAAGTGGTTTCCATCAAATTCTGCACACAAGTAGTAATACGGAAAGCTATTGCATGGTTTTAGTGACTCACACACTCGTTTTCATCATTATGTCCCTGTAAATATATGAAGTTGATAATCCTACTCTTAGACTGATTACTATGTAAGTTGATATTCCGAATGCTACCTACATAATGTATATGTTTGCACACCAGTTTACGGTACGAGGAGTTCTGTGTTCGAGTCCCAGGTAAGGCACGTGTGTATATTATCTTTACATAATTTGATTAACACCGCCGAGATATCACAGGTACAGTCCATCCATGGTTACTTTCTACTTTTCTGAAACTCTGCAAAAATTATACTTCCAGGATATTCCTCCGCCTAATGCAAAAAAATCTTAGAAAGTGACACCAGAGGGCCAACGCACTGTATTCGTGCGCACTCAGTGTGATAATATTATTAGTAAGAACAATTTATTGCCAGCCATTACCAACACACATATTTTATTTATGTATTTATTCATTTCATTATATATTATATGTTATTATTTGTAGATAAAACATCAACAAAAGATTAATTTAATCAACAATAAGGTACATTAAGGCTAACAGAAGAATAAGACGCTTGTGATACATGAAATATTTAGGAAACAGCCAACACGTCCTACTTAGGGAGTTTATTCAAAGGATTGGTTTAAAAAGTGCGAAGAAACCAAGAATAGATTATATTTTGGAGGAGCAGAAGTTCAATTCTACACCTCCTCCCACGGATACCAATATATACACAACTATTCCTATTGGGGTTATATTCAGGTATAATTTTATACATGAAATCGGGTTTTCCTGAGTCCCTTGGACAGGTGGGATGATAAATGTGGTCAATTGAGGGAAACGATAGAGCAAAGAGAGACTTACAAAACATTTTTTATGGAGTAGTAGACTTTAATGAGCTGAATAGTCACAGAAAAAATTCAAATGTGATTCAGAGGTTTTTTTTCTTTCTTATATTACATAGACCACACTGTGTAACGTGCCATTTTATCGTATTGCACCAATTTCCCATTTTACAATGTTTTTTTCCTTGCCGTGGCGTGCTCAGTTTTACATTCGGTTTTATGCTAACCGAATTTCACCCTAATGTTGTCAGTATTTCCATAGCGATAGTGTGTGGGAAATGTCTGCAAAGTAAACAGAGCAAACATTTATATGCTGTATGTAATACTTTCATTCTCTTGAGTATTGGCTGCAGACACTCAGCACCCTTCCCTGAGCCACCTACACACTGTACATCAGTCTGGTGACGTCAGCAGATTACTACAGGAATGTTAGTGCACTCTCAGACGCTCCCAAGGCGTTTAGTCATATTATCACTGAACAAAAAGTTCTGCGGGAGGAATCCCACTCTAAACTAATCAATTGAATGCTTGCAGAAATACTTGTACGTAGTCAGTGCAGACGAAAATATATTAATTGAATGAGTATAAAATGTTTGGCTCGACATTCATAGTTATATTTAGATCGAGGCTCGACTTCAATTGTGATTCCCAAATTATTCGGAGATGCCATTACATCAGTTTCAGAAAAATTATTGTGAATTCCTGACAGTAAAAAATGGGTTATTTTTCCATTTATTTTACTTCATTTTCTACGTGTTATTTTGTAGTTGTGAAAATGCAGGAACCTGGCAGTATTTTAAAGTATGTGCTACGGTTTGGTTTACACAATTTTACGTTGACAGTTCCGAATTCACATTTGCACTGCAGAGAAAACCGAAGAGTTAACTCCTATAATTTTCTTTTTCTAAACTTTATTTCACAACAAATTTAATTATCAGAAAATGAAAGAATAAATTACTTAAGTGGGTGATGCCTAACCTTATAAATAATACGTCGATATGTGACATGTATTAGAACATATAACTCAACTCGCGTGAATACACGAGAATGCATCTGATTACCTAAGTGTCATGAATATCAAATGTCCTTCAACATCACCACAATTAACTCCGGAGGAATATCCCCTAAAGGAAATAACCGGCTTGCACAGCCACTGAAATCAAGCTAAAGTTCGTGCTATTTGAACAAACTTGAGACATAGTTTAACTTAAGAAAGCACGATACTATGAACAGTTTCATATTCAGAGGAGCTTGAAGATTATATATTGTACTATTGCTAGGCTAGAGTGATCGCTATAAAAATCGTTCCAAGCATTTACGGTTAATTGCGTGTGTTCCGGTAGAGGCACCTTGCAGCTCTTGATCCACTCTCAGTAAAATATTGAGCATTATAAGCGAATTACGAACCAGCCCCATTACGTGGAAATACTTAACTTGTAAACATGGCAGTCCCTCGATCAGATACACCTTCGTCCCTTAACAGCACTCAGGATAAATCAACCTGTGAAACGGGCAAAGAAAGCCCTTACGAAATTTCTCGTGGTATTTGGAGTCAGTTTCCTCGATATATAGTAGTTATCTGAGATCTCGTTGCGTTTGTGTAAGCAGATAAGTAATGATGTAAGATGCAGTATA
Organism: Clitarchus hookeri; assembly: GCA_002778355.1. NCBI lineage: Eukaryota > Metazoa > Arthropoda > Insecta > Phasmatodea > Phasmatidae > Clitarchus > Clitarchus hookeri. The sequence continues at coordinate 91,905 of NQII01006534.1, forward strand.
GAAAATTACATAAAAATGACCACTCACCGCATTCGTGCCCCCTCATTGTAATATTGTGCGTGAGAACTATTTATTACTAAGTATTACCAACACACATATTTTCCCACCGTTTTATTTATATAATTTCCAAACATAATATTATATTTGATAAATAAATTAATAGTTAAATTTCAATTTGACCAAACTTACAATACGTTATTGATCTCAAAAGTATAAAACGCTTATGATACAAGACATATTAGGGAAAGAACCAAGCACGTCATTTGTGGAGTGATTTTTTAAAGATTTCATTCAAAGAGTCAGAAGAAAACACTAACAGACTAAAATTAGGCGGAGCCGCGTTGGTTTAGCGGTTAGACAACTTACTTGCCACCTCGACGAACCGGGTTCGAGCTCCGGCGGGGTCGCTCCCGGATTTTTCATGTGGGAATCGTGCCGGACTATTACGCTGGTCGTAAGAAGGGAGAAAGTAATAGTCGAAATATTAAAATAACACATCATTGTGACTACTAATCGAAATATAAAATATCGTTGAAGAAATTTTATGAAAATAATGACACCCATTGAATCAAATTTAGAGAAAACTATTTGGCAGACAGAATAAACATCGCAACAATAAGTTATAATATCTGTCAAACAAATTGCGTATATTATTGAGTTCAAAGAAGTTGTTACCAGGCAACGAAGTGCGTTAGATTTGTGAATGGTTTTGTGCTTCTCCGAACTTAAGAGGTATTCCTTGGAACATCGTGATAAGGAAAAGTAAGTAATATTTTCCTTTGCCTCCTAAAATTTATTTGAGCTCGTAATCGTTAATATAAATGTTATTAGTATCCCATTTATAAATATTGTTTTTGTGTTTTCAAGCGAAGCTCTCGTTATAATTTTGTGCTGTGCAATCACGCCTTCTCTACGACAGTTGATAACTTGAACTGTACCTACACCAGTTTGATCTCCCAGGTTTCAGGTTCTCATTACGGACAAGTCATGTGTCTGTGTTTTGTTTTTATTTATACGTAATTAGTAAAATTCAAGACAAACCTCAAACAACCTTCACTCACGAAAACAAAGAATCTGGATCACTGAGGCCTCAGTTACACAAAGGCTTAACTCATTAAAAACTTTTAAACTTTTTTTATTTGAGAATATACATATGTGACGGACTAGATGAATTAGCATCCCCTACTTATCGTACCGACATAACTCGGAAGTAACCCCAGTCGCTTAAACAACTTACCATATGAGGTAAATAATATGGAAGAGTGTAATAAATTGACGTTTGGCTCTGAATGTAAAACAGGAAAACGTTGACATCAATATGATACCGGAATTATTTAACCGGAGAATGGAACATCTGTCACGAAACTTAGTGTTAAGGATATTTTGCTTCAAACTTCTTGTCATGGAATAAATTTACTTTATTTTATTGCCACATTATCTACAGGTGTTGATAACATAGGGTCAACGATAACTGTAGTATTAACTGATAACTGTATTGAAGTACTCCTTCTACTTTGCTTATCGGTAGCATTTAAAACGTTTATTTGGAAATTTATAGTTTTCGAAACCACAGTTTTATTGTAAAAAGTTGGACATGCAGACTTTATAAGCACATTTAATTAGTACAAAAAAATGTCATGAGGGCCCCCACATTTCTCCTACAAAATAAACGCACATACTAATGGCATCTGAATTTTGTAAGATACTACCTAAATGGTGATGAGTAGTTGTAGATTATTCAGGCTTTCCGGCTCCTAACTCGTTACAGTTTCATCCAGACGTATTATAAGACAGAAATGCGGTCATGTGATCGCACGGACCACGTGACTGTGCCTGCTCGGCCTATCTACATAATTATCCCGTGCAAGTGTTTCCTTGCGTCGACGGGAGGATTGCCATCGCTCAGTAATCACATCACTAGTGGAAATCCTCCACAAAGTGCGAATGTCGGAGAAACATAAAGTCACCCTTGTATCGTGCCGATTCATTCTATGAAATGCGGTAGGTAAGATTGCAAACCAAAAAAACCCTCATAAAACACAGACATTGTCGTCTGATCACTGTTCCTCTTGTTCAACGTGTATTATATACACTACAGTTAAACTTATTGTCGTGATCTACAGTTGTATTATTGCTGAATGGGATTTCGTCACAAAAACAAATTTCCCACCTGATATTTGAATATATGTTTTATCTTTTTAGTGCACATCCAAAGAAACTTACATGCGCTTGGAAAACGTGAACGCGAATTATTTATTTACGGTACGAATAAACCTAATACGTTGTAATATGTGCAATGCAGATGTTTTGGTAAAGTTTATTACATGACGTCATGTGCTGGTGTCTTGTTATTTGACAGCATAATTTTGCAAAGCTTCTTTCTTACCAAAATACATTAATATTTCATCACAAATTGAAGTTTCGTATCCGACAAACAATGTTTCACGTGGAACTACTTTCATCATATTAAACGCATCGTCACTCAATACAATTTTTTTTTAAACTATAAATCTTTGCTGCGTTTTTCTCTCAGTATGGTTCACTGTGCCTAATACTATATTGATATTATGTAAAACTTTTATTCACATTGAGATCAAGACTTAATTGTACGAAGCTGTTAAAAATAATTGTAATTATAGCTGTAATTGATATATTACAAGAAAAATTACACAACAGTTCGAAAAAAAAACAGACAATTACATCAACAACTCGTATTACACTCAACAACCTAATAGCTATTGATAATAATAAATTAATATTTTCAGATCAATTGTTTTATAAAAATATTGCCCAATGACTTTCTTATAAAGTCATTGTGTACATGGAAAGTATCATCAGTTATTATTTCCTTATAAACCACAATGTTTTATCAGAAAATCTATACAAGTACAAGTTAATGTACAGGAGGACAACGTAATTCAAGACAATGTTAAAGAGTATAATGGAAAATTTAATATGCACTACTGTAGAAACTAAACATTTGACGGTTTGTGCAAAAAAACAAACTCATAAAAAGTTGTTCAATGTGGTTATACTCTAAAATACTTTAAAGGTACCAATTTTTTGTTAGGGCAATCTATGAGATACAATTACTTGCAAAGGACTGGCCTGTAACTTATACGTGTGTGATGTAATGTACAAGCCTCGAAATGTCAAAACATTTATGAAAGTTATAATGTGGTAAAATATTGGAACAAAATTTAACTAATTTCGAAAAAAAATGAAGTGTCCTCATTTGTGCCATTATTTCAAAACGAGCTTATTTTTAAGTTAGACTAGGGGTTAATATATAATACGGTAAATGTAAGCATCGTAATTGTTATTAGTCTTATACATCACACGTTATGACTCTCTAGAAATTTTTTTTTTAACTAAAAATACCTTGGACTATAAGATGGCGAAATAATTATACTGAAATTGTCAAGAAGAGGGCACATAGTGTTCAGTAATATGTTCTTCTATTAGCAGTGTTTTAAATTATCATGGTAAAATAAGTTTAAGCGTACAAGTTTTTTAACGGGTATCAATCTTGAAACCCGCACGGATATTGATTCATAATGAACTGGCCATTGGAGTTGAATGTACAGCATGATAGAGACGGACATCTTTTGTGAACAAGAAGGTAAACACTCTTGTATTCAAGACCTATGTACATACTGTACACACAGTGGTAATACTTGAAGGTTGCAGCATGCCAGTCACTCATTTCCACCACAACACACAAATATTTATAAACTTAAACAATCACTAATACAGAATAAAAATCTGTTTTCTCCTCTCAAATTAAAAATTTGAGTATAAACAAATAAAAGGGAAGTACATCAACGTATAAAATGCACATATTAACAAACTACTTGCAAAATAAGGTGAACGAAAAATATAACAGTCTCTAAATGACTCTCGCTGCACGCTAGCCCTTGCATGCAAGCCACTTCCAAACAAGTTAGTTAGTCACACGATGCAAGTCGACTTGAACAAAAAAAGTTTACACCATCTTGTACAAGAAAGAGTACCGTGTGTTGCAGGCTATAGTTTACGCACATGTTATGTAATAAGCTCAATATCTAAGCTGGCTGCATATAATTTTAAAATTAATATGTGCGATATAACCTGGCTTGTGTTTATTTATAGATATGGCCAAAATATACATGATACCTCTTTGCTCATTCTTAAAATTACCAATAAAACTGTGTATTAGAAAATTCTCTAATATACGAACGACATGTATAAATTATAATGATCAACGGAAATTATTCCATCCATTCAAAATGAGCCTGAAATTAGGGGCTTATAAACTCTAATAAAACGTGAGGTAATTTTGTCAGCATTTATACGTGATCGGTCCACTTCTCACTGCAATGTCTCCGTCAAGTGGTAACGTCATAGAAACTATGGTTCATACTTTACAATGACAGGCCGAAGAAATTAACTAATTGAGACCGCTGAATGCTGTATTGTGTTGTGCGAACAAGTCGTCGCTCATGCATTTCAAGGAACGATAATCACATCCCAGGTAAATTTCCTAAAGGAATAGTGATGGGACTTTCCTCCAGGATTTGACCACCATATACGTGTCCGAAGTCAAGCGTCTGGAGAGATGCAAACAACGCCCAAAGTGGAGCATAGTGAGAGGCCATATGTGTTGATGAATAATGGTACATGGCCGGGCAGCTGGAGGAATGCGTGTGTACTTGCACCTGGGGAACGCCTGGCGGACTGTATTTACCCGGAGTGCTGTGTAGACAGTGGCATTTGATGCCAGTGATTCAATAGTTAGAGACTGTTTCTCTCTGGTACTTATTGGGCACTCAGTTAAAATCAACGGACCGACCGACTTTCGCCTACACAAACATTTTTGGGCAACTTAATATTTCCACGCCTAAGCAAAAGTGAAGTATATGACCTCTCNGCCTACACAAACATTTTTGGGCAACTTAATATTTCCACGCCTAAGCAAAAGTGAAGTATATGACCTCTCTTGTGTAATATTTATAGATTCTTATTCTCTTATATCCAATCCAATTCTGGCTCAGGATATATCCACAAACACGATTATTGATTAGTTTCATGAACATCTCTCAATACTATAATATGTTTATGAAATAAGTATAGTAAATGAATTGGTTTTATTTAAATGAATCGCCGTTTCCTTTAAAACCTTCATAAAAACGTATATCACGTGACATGTTATAGAACTTGTATTATTCAGTCGTACATGAGTATTAAATAAANAACCTTCATAAAAACGTATATCACGTGACATGTTATAGAACTTGTATTATTCAGTCGTACATGAGTATTAAATAAAAATACGATTATATTCAAAATTTCCAATGTCATGTTTAATTTTGGAATATTTTTTTTTAATTTGGAGAGATTTCTCAGCCAACCACGTCAGTTTACAGGTTTACACAAACACGAGACTCCACGACATCTACGATNAATTTGGAGAGATTTCTCAGCCAACCACGTCAGTTTACAGGTTTACACAAACACGAGACTCCACGACATCTACGATTGATGACATTTTTCGTCAGACTCGTGAAATTAATTTCCGGAACATAATTTTCTGTCTTGTGTAGGTATGTACGCATCAATAAGCATGACCTTTTATAGATACAGTAGCGAGTAATTATATATCGTTTTTAGAAATGTATTTGCGTTACAGCCTTTATTTAAAGAAAATGTGTTGGCGTATGATATGGTGGTAACGAGGTTAGATTTAAACAGGAAATAAAATAAGCAAATGTATTTACTACATTTATATTAATACACAAAATCTAAAGGAAAAACCAATTTGATATGCTTCTCCGTGTAAAGTTTTCATCGCAATACACATCGCCTACAGTTCTATTTCACTAAACACGAAACCTGGCAATATGATTGAATGTACGTTATAATTGTCCATGACACCGACTGTCGAGTGTGCAGGAACTCTCTCTTGCAGAACTAACACCCAATCATCTATGAGGCATGCAGTTTAACGTAGTATGACCTTACAGGCTTGCAGAAAGTATCGTTACGGTAGAACAACGTCTAAAACCGTAAGCACAGATACTTAATGCGTTTGGAATGAGTTTNCGTAAGCACAGATACTTAATGCGTTTGGAATGAGTTTATACCGATGAAATGCAAGCCAGCGTGCCATGTGTAGGTGCGAATATATATTGCAATAGCTGCAAAAATTAGTTTTCTCTGGCGAAAGTGATTCAGCCGATGTCCCAAATTATGCCGGAGACGACACAGCCTAATAACTGGATGGTACAGCTGAAAAACCGTTGGTATGGTTTAAATAACAACTGGTGATGACATCTCATCCGATTATTCAGTCGACTACATCTAAAATGGTGAATGTGTGACACGTGAACAAGTCGATGGCGCTGTACAAATCTCAGACGATAGTGCTACTGTTGCTGGACCCAGAACCATCGTCTTCATAACAGATATGACTTTGCTGTGACGTGCTGAGTCGATATCCTCTTCACACCAGTCACTGCCAAACTAAGTTCCTTACTATGAACCACGCTGCCTATATACCCACACGCATGACATATTGCATACTTAGTGATGCACCATGGGAGGCAAGGGCGCAGGTATTTCTGTACCTAGAGATGAGTTGACAAGTGCAGCATCACACACGTCATAGGCATGAACGAAACGATAATAACGTTGTCAATTCCACCAACAATAATGGATGTTGCAGCATCACAGATTTTATCTTCGGGATTAACGAGGGTTCTTTAGGCCCCTCAGAAACATTATAATCACCTATCCGTAGGTTCCTTGAATATGAACACTTTGCGAAATATATATTTGTATTGGCGAATGTCTCATCGCTGTAGTTGAACTGATGTCTTGACGGAACCAACGAACTGCTCACAGCATTCACAGCGGAATTTATCTTATTAGTAAGTTCTCCAGTGCACACAGCATCAGATACCGTCACAGCACAACTCCAATTATGCAATTCTGGTACATACTGCTTATAAGGCAGTGAAGGGAGACATTGACACTAACATATTGCAAGACGTATTTTCAAGATGTCGCTTCGTCGACAAACTACGATTTACACTTGTCACACGTGAATATAGCTCTATCATTTATAAGGATACAATCCACCTTACATCGTCGAACATAGCAGATTTTTAATTTGTTCTCTCAGTAACAGCACAGGCGATGTTCTAGAATGTTCCAGCTTCGGTAGAAACGATATTCGCTCTTCTCTGTCTGAATAATAACTAAGCCGTACATTCTAGATATACATTTCGTACATACAAGACGACGAATACTTGCCTTTCAAGTAGGTAGTTTGTAAATGAAAATAAAATTGTTCTATTTTCGAAAGTTAGGAAATCATCATTTAGCTTTACGAATTTTCAGAGACCATAAACATCATAATGGGCAAGATTTATAAAACAATGAATAAAATAAATATGCATCAACCCGAAGAATAAGTATGTGCTAAACATATTTAAAATAGAGTTTAAAAAAACACAATTAAATAAAGAATGATAAGAGGGAACATCTTGAAGTGAACACACAACCTGGAATTACAAAGGGTTTTGAAGAAAACATCGAAACTTGCCATCCGGCAAAGATTTTATTATAAAAGCATTATAACCTTCCCTCTCTGTGGTCTCGTGATGTTCTGTTTAATTTCTTTTCCAAGCGTCATACCGTCCCTCGTCATACATTAGAAAGTATTTGGGCGCCTTCTTGCAAGAACAGGACACGTGGTGTCTTCTAATAATGCGCCTGTATATTGCATTTATAAAATATGAGAGTGCCCGCATCAGTTCTCTTACATTTATCTTATAAAATATGTTGGATATATTCTTTCTTCCTGAAATTAACAGTATAAAACTTCAGTTCGATTACTGCATCTCATTCTAGTAAGGTATTGTTCAGAGAATCCATACATACATGGTTTCATCCACCGGAAGACATACGGGATTCTATGTGTTTCAAACTGCGTGCCCACGAGCCTTGGACTTTTATTTTACCCGCTGGTTATATATAACCTTAATGGGGCCAAAAGTATTAAGCAGAGCATACGACTACTTACTCGATGCGTTTTCTGGGAGGCTTAGTTACTGGAGTGTATTTTAGCTCATTGGGGTTTCAGACCTGCACCTGCCTGGAATCTGTGTGCAATAATCATTAACAGGAGGATTTCTGACTCCTCGCCTTTGATTGGACGAAAGGGACAGAACCCTAATTGGGAGCGTTAGGTTTGTTTCGCTTCGACAGTTTTCTTTTTTGTAAATATGTTTCGGGTTCCTCTTTGTTTGCATTTGTAAGACGGTCTTTTCAATCCCTTTTTCTTTAGGATTACCAAAATCAGCTTATTTCTGGCTTGGGAATGAGTTTGGAGTTTCGAAGTATGTGTTCTGTACGTGCGTATGCATGGGCGCGTTTTCAGCTGAGGGTGTATGGTGGAGCTTTGTTTGTTGATTATTGTTTAGCAGGGATTTTTAATGTAAATATCGTAAAGAGAGCTAAACACAATTACCTGATCATTGGAATTGAATGGGCATAATCCCTTGCCAAACATTAAATTGACACCAATTATGGTTAATTTTTACATTATATATTCGAGGATGTATTCAGCCAGTGACGTGAAGAATGCATCTTTTTAAATTTAACTTTCATTGGGAAATTTCTAATGATTATAATCATAAACAGTATTAAAGAAGCGAGTGTTGTCCACCAAGGATTTATAAATCACCGTCTTAAAACTATTACAATTGTTCACAGCGTGATCCTGCATTAAAATGTGCAGTAATTGAAGCATGCCATGGCCGGTAATGTGTTGGAAATATTATACATAGAAACGCCATGCACTGGCTCTTATCATTGTATTTCCCCTCCCCCTCCCCCTCTCCTGGATAAACTTCTGTAGGTTATGCAAGCGCACGTTCAGGCACAGAGAGTTGTTGAGACCATAAGGAATCCAAATACCAAGAAATGACGCGTGTTACCGTCCGTCGCCTATCTGTGGCACATTATCCCGGAATTGCAACGAAATGTAACTGTGGGAGAAGAGGAAGTACTAAGCGGAAACTCGTCAACGAACGACAAACTCCTCCATGTTTATCGCGNAATGTAACTGTGGGAGAAGAGGAAGTACTAAGCGGAAACTCGTCAACGAACGACAAACTCCTCCATGTTTATCGCGTATGCACATCTGGTGTGGCCCATCGGGAATTGAACCACGTACATCGAGGTAGGAGGCGAGCAGCCTGGTCACTGCACAAAGCCAGGCTCTAGGTTTAGAGAGAACAAGGTTGGAAACCGTGGCTACGAGCGGTGTTAGAGAAGGGGACTGCCAGGCGGATATGTCGAGTGAAAGATGCATTTAGGCCTTCTAATTTAAATCTCAGGTCCATCTGTTTCGCCGGTTGTATGTCGTCGACTGTGAAACACACGTAGCACCAGGCGAGGTGTTGTACGTGCACAAGGGGCGAGGCCTTCATTATCTAGAGGTTTACTTGAAGTATGATTGTCTTGGAGTTCTTGTGTACCACAGTTAAAGTCCAGTATTCGTCGCTCGTGTGCTGCAGTATATCATGTTGTACTAGCAGCATAGTGGTTATGACAGGGAGGGGGGTTTGGGGAGGGTCGAGATGGTGTTGGAACAGGGGGAGGGCGGTGATAGTGTTTGCCAGTTCTCAATAAGAAATATCGCGTAGAATAATTTATTTTCGAAATAATTGTCTTTAAATAACTGCATAAAGATGGATGCTATTTAAAATTATTTCTCTTTTAAACTCATTGTAGGCAGCGCTCATAAGCGCACAGCCCCCGAGGCCAAAATCATGNGTGTTGGAACAGGGGGAGGGCGGTGATAGTGTTTGCCAGTTCTCAATAAGAAATATCGCGTAGAATAATTTATTTACGAAATAATTGTTTTTAAATAACTGCATAAAGATGGATGTTATTTAAAATTATTTCTCTTTTAAACTCATTGTAGGCAGCGCTCATAAGCGCACAGCCCCCGAGGCCAAAATCATGTAATTGTTTGTTATATGAACCACGTTATTGAAATATCTGATTGAAAAGCAAATACAATCCAATTTACAAACAATGTATTGAAAGCGAGAATCCTCCCTGAACAGTTATAAAAAAATTATTTTCATTATATTATTACTTCGCATTTTAGTGTATTGCCCTTTAAGAAATCCAATTTGAGATTTATTTTTCATTATTTATCACTTGGCAATAAAATTTTATATGGTGATTTAGTTACTGGCAATCGAGAACAAAGGCAACGTGAGTTATATATTTTCCTTCATTATAACAATTTATTTTCTACCCCAACTGTATACCACAGAGTTATCTATAATTTTTCGCATGGAAATGTTATGGAAACTAATGCTTCCAACATATTAATAAATATTCACTTAGAAATACAGTGCTTATGTAACGGAGAATTTAATGTCAAACAATATAATAATTTCTTTTGAATTTAAATTTAATTTTGATTCACCACCACTGAAATTAAATGATTAAACGTTATATATTTTTTCCTTAATGCTAACATATGCAAATCATTAATAAACGTGATCAAATAATTAATAAATGGTTAGAAAGGGCTTTCAAAAGTAAAATTAAAATTTCAAATTATAAGCAGCTAGTATATATTGTAATGTAATCTTATGACAATTACATGATATTCTCGATTATTCCGGTAGATAAGGTTAACCAGAAATCGCTACCACGGAATGTCACTCTCTTAATTCAAACCGTTTGATGTTGACAGACTTCATGATGCCATTTCCTTCTGGCACAGAGGAATGAGAGAAGTACGGTTTAAGACTCACAGCATTCACTTTGACCAGACTGATTTGCAGATAAACTAGAGATTTTGCATTCTGTGACTGTTTTTCCCAAGATATTATGTATCCTATTTCATCCTTATTTATGACATTCATGACCAATTACATACCATAACAGCGTTTAATAAGGGCGTTACTATGAGATTGTAGAAGCGAAAATTCATTTTTATATTTACTCTCAAATTATTATATACTTTATTTTATTTGTTTATATTTATTTAGTAATGAACCAATTTGCAGCATTAATAGCTTCTTCTCGTGGTCTCAATTGTCCACCCTTCGATGTATTTTAGCTGCCGTACAAGAAAGCTTAATTACAGGATACCGAATCAAAGTAAGTATTGCGTTTATGACAAAAAAGTCGAGCTTGAAACAAAGTGTTTGAATGTGCCTTAAATTAAAATTTTACTGTATCTTGAAAATACCCGCTTTCTAAATAAGATTTTTTAAAGAAATTAAATGTATTGTATATTTATGTTTCATATCGCAATCTAGTAAATGTCCCAAAAAAAGCTGCAATATGCAAATAAACAAACAAAATTTAAAAGTTTTTATAAGTATTTCGGAAATAAGCATTTGTTGCTGTAATAAGTGGTTTCAGTAATTGTGTCTATTGTTTCTAAACAAAATGTCTTAACAATTGAGCTCCCGACTGTTGTTACTAGGCAGCGAAACTCGATTGACTTGAAAAGCCAACGTTCTCTCCTGTAAACTTGAAATACCTTCATTCAGCGGAACTTCGCAAGAAATAAAGTAAGTAAAGTTTAATTAATTATGTCAGATTTACTCGAGTACATCTTCATTAAAAGCAAATTTCACAACCAAACACAATCGTCTAAACAGTTCTAACATAGCTTTTGTTATGATAACGTGCTGCACAATCACACGTTGGAATACTTATACACAACTCGTTACGAAATGTTCGCTTAGCATTTTAAATTTTTTTAATGAGTTTAACTTTGAAGATTAAGGTTTACATTATGGACGAGCCTAAAATAGTAGTTAGTTCAGTTGTAAGCTAATCCCTACATGATTCCCCGCGTCCTTCAGACGCAAAACCACGGAATAACTTTCCTGCACAAAGCAGGGCGGCAAGGTCTCCAGATAAACAAGAAAATAACTGCGATTGGTAGCTATGAAATTGTACTCTAGCTTACCTATGTGAAATTTTGGAGCAACTGAACTAGCAACTNATAACTGCGATTGGTAGCTATGAAATTGTACTCTAGCTTACCTATGTGAAATTTTGGAGCAACTGAACTAGCAACTAAAACCAATTAGAATGATACAGGGCGCAAGTAACTCTTACAGAGAAATAAAAAATTGTTGTAATTAATGTCAACATCGTATTTATATTGGTGACATGTTTATTTTCATTTTATGATTAAATGAGTTATTTTGTAGGCGTTTTGATTAAAAGCAGGGAAAATTTTAAAAACTATGATAACATTAGACATTTAAAATACCGTTATTTTATTGTCTCGACGTGCATTAGATTTTTTTTAATGGTTTTTCTAACAGTTTAGAGGTTCCGTAGAATATTAGAAGACTATACATTATATTAAACCTGTGTAAGTGAAACAATGGAATGGAAACACAAAGTGTGCCTTCCTACATGACTGCATGTTTGAGCAAACTTCCTGCATNTGTAAGTGAAACAATGGAATGGAAACACAAAGTGTGCCTTCCTACATGACTGCATGTTTGAGCAAACTTCCTGCACATATGTGTAGTAACCTGCTACCAACACACAGTAGATAAGTGCACTGAGACGAAGATTATTGTTGGTTTATTTGTAGTCGGCGTGCACATTCTCTACTAGGCTTCTCTAGGCTCTCGAAATATAGATCTGTCTGATTGGCTACTGAGCGCTGCGACGAGTTCCTATTGGTTGGCAGCTGACTGGGTTGTGGGTTGACATACGCTGATTGGCAAACTGCCTTCTAACATGTTGCTGGTCAGTGTGTAATTTCCATTCAAGTGGTTGTTCCACCTCTGTACTATTAAGTACTCACTCTGTGCCACAGTTTCGGAGATGAGCAACTGTAGATTATTCAGGCTTTCTGGCTCCTTCCATGCACCGCCTTTCTTTCAAACGTCTGCAAAGAAAGGGATGCAGTAGCACGAGGACATGTGATCTCACATGACAAGTGACAGTGCCCGCTGTCAGTTTAGACTAATGTCCTGTGCACGTGTTCTCTTACGCAACGCTGTATATGTCGCAATCCGAGTTCAGGTGGCAATAAATATGTATAATTTTCTCGTAACCAACAAACTAGTTAAGATAAATTCCCTATCTGTATGCCAATAAATCGTCATTAAGAATATTTGCAAATATTAAAAAAAATGTATTTTATTTTTTAAATTGAAACCTGTCTTGTTCTGCATAGAAGTCAAAAGTGTAAGAAAAATTATTTTTTTTGTATTTTTCAATATATTTTTAATACCGATTAGGTATTTGTAAGAACTATTCAAATGTGGCATCAAAAAATCGTAAGATTTTCGTAAACCTTTTTGTAAACAGTGCTCAATGTGTTATGGTTTTCTTTTTTTTCAAAACACGAACACATTCGAAAGCTTGGCATAAGATATACATTTTGCGTTTCCTCGTTGTTGATTTTAATTGAAAACAACTTTGATATGGTCAGTTTAGATATGACGTGAATTAAATATAGAATAAAAGCACACCTCGTTATTGTTTGAAGGCAACGTTACCTATCTTGTCGTTTCGACACTGATGTTAGCCTCGCCTATACTGAAACCATATATTTTCGGTGTGAATATCAATGTGTGGGCGCTGAGAGGAGAGTTAACTAACGCTATATAAGCCGCTATCACTGTGGTTTACAGCCGGGAAAGTCCCTTTATAATGTAGCGAATCTTGGTGGATTTCCGATTGAGTCACTCCTGATATTTTCATTTAGTATACATGGCGGACGTTGCCTCTGGCTACTGCGCTTTCACAGACCTCTCCTGCTTCCCCTCTTCTTTCATTCTGCGATCTTTCCTTTCTATCTGACCACACTTAGTCGCTGCTAAATACACTAACTACTAGGCGTTGCTAAATATCCCTACTCTCGCATCAGGAGTTGAAATTATACGGACACTAAACATCGTTATACGTGACATAATTAACATAAACGGTTTTGACATTTCAACTATACCACCTGCTTTAAATCAAGTTAACTTGAAAAAACACTAATAGTACTAACCTAAAAAAAAAGCTTCTTTCTATATAAAACAAAACATAATTAGTGGAATCGCTGCAATTTTTAAGCATTTGTATTTATATTAATGTTTATGTTTGTCTAGTGAAATATAACTTGTTTTATGAAAGTGTATTTAATAATTTTTGACTTCGGCATAAATTGTTCTGATAAAATAATCTTCATAGCTTTCCACTAACACGGGGAATGATACCGGTCATTAATACATTACAAGGGTGTATGATAAAGAAACGATAACTGTTATAGGTATTCAGCAATAATTGTGTGTGGAGACAGAGTAGTGCATTTCAAACGTCTAACGGTACATATAGTGGAGTGTGTAATACAGCTTTAACAAAGTGCATCTGCACTGCATCGTACATTGACACTTTTTGCAGCTATTCTATACCTGGTTTATGGGTGCATATATCAATACACATACATTTAATGATTACTTAATATTGGCTCATTTTACACTTTTGTACTACATACGCGCTACTGCTGGTTAACAATACGCAGAAATTTATTTTTCTGAAGCCACAAAAAATTAAAGAGAACATATATGTGTGTATATATATATATATATATCTTTTTCATTTTCTTGGTGGATTACACATGTGAAAAATTCTCATTCCTTCGCAATAATTTTACAAAATTTACTTATTAAACCATACACGAGTTTGAATAACTTGTGTGTAATATTATTTATCTTTACACTGAATTTGTAAGGTTCCTCGATGTACAAAGAAATCACTTGATATGCATCAGATTTGTTTACAGCGAAGCATGTTATTGTTAAAAGAAACTGCGTCTTTATTTTACCTGCTATAAATTTAACATACTACACTGAAAATAATATAAAATTAATACATAGATGAGAAATAAATAAATTCTTGTTCACCTAGATAACATTTTAACATTTCTTTTTTTGTAAACTTCCATCAAAATATACTTTAAATTAAAAGTATTTATGAAGTATGTATGAAACTAAAAGANGAAGCATGTTATTGTTAAAAGAAACTGCGTCTTTATTTTACCTGCTATAAATTTAACATACTACACTGAAAATAATTAATACATAGATAAGAAATAAATATATAACATTTTAACATTTCTTTTTTTGTAAACTTCCATCAAAATATACTTTAAATTAAAAGTATTTATGAAGTATGTATGAAACTAAAAAAAGTAACTATAATTAATATTGTTTGAATTTCAAAAATTTATGATAGAGATTTGCAAAATCAGCTAAATAATTAACTACAACAAATATATCCTTATAAATATTGTAATAATTTGACAAAAAATTGACAAAAATGTATGTAACAATTCTTAAATCATTAGTATTGGACAAATTAAGGTAATAAGTAAAGTATATAGCCAGAGGAATCTCATTTCCCGTCAAGGTTTATCCTTTTTTAAATGTAACCTTTATCTATAATGTGTTCTGATTGTGCTATTTTAGCCATATATGTGCCAGCCCCTCAGTGCAATAATGGCCTATGTGTAGGTGCAGGATGCCAGTTTGGAGAAACATAAAGAAGGCGGTGAGGAGGGTCTTGAGGCGTGTTTGTCCCTGCGTGGCGCCTCCCCTGGTAAGTTACTTATACTCCCTCTAGCATATGTAACTACAGTTTATGTCGCTAGCTAATATTGTTGTAATTGTGTTTTGGCAGCAAACTTTATGTGAAGAAGTCCCTATCGCTATAAATACACGCGTAATACACAGAAAAGGTTTTCATCACAACTTAAATATAAATACTATTTTTTGTTTTCTTTATTATTATATCCAAAACTCATTTCGTCGTTGTAATACTTTAAAATTAAAAATGTGATTAAATATACAATTATTATCTCCATCGGACATATTTTATTGCATATATATTTGAAATTATAATTTATTTACATGAAATGCAATGATAAAGAGATTTCAATAATCAAACAAGATGTTATCAATGTAAGTGATGAACCTACTTTTCTTTACATAGATGCAAATAATTTTGATGTGGTTATTAATAGGAAAGGTGGTAGGTGTGTCTTGACGTGTCGTTGATAGCGATATCATTAGAGATGCAACCAGAATCAAACGCAATACTAGTATGACAATTACAAATACACACGTCCTTACCTGGGACTGAAAAACAGAACACCTCGTACAGTAAGAAGACATGCAACCAACTACATCTTGGAGGAAGGATTCGGAACATCAACTTTGGTATTAATCAGACTAAAGTTTTGGTAGACTACGATTATCAACTTCAAATATATACTGCTTACATAATTTTGCAAACAAGTGTATGAGATACTTAAATTATGTATTTCTTATGTCCTACCATAACTCTACTTGTGTGCAGAATGTGGTGGGAAATAACTTGGCCGGTTCCCGAGATATGACATATAGGCTTTAGTTTCTCGTTCGGGCTATTGCAGAAAACATCCTAAATCATGTTCTGTTCAGGCATATCTCATGATTCTAATAGATACCAAAACATGTCAAATTATTTAACAAATGTGATAAACTAATTTAAATGTTTATACTGCAGCCATACTGTAAATAATTCCAGGCAAACTTTAAAAATGGCCTTGTGCAGCGCTACTTGTGTGAAAAGTTTGGTGGGAACCGGCTGATTGGTCTCCAACACATGACAAAAAGCTTCATTTTCTAATGTGGTGGTATCTAGCGAACAATTGGGATTATTGGTACATTTTTTTTTAATAGATAATGTTACGTTTGAAACAGTTTGGGATATGTAGTATACTCACTTAAATATTTACATTGCTGTGATATTGAAAATATGTGACCACCTCCTTAAGTGAAACATATTTTGATGGACTACAAAAGCATACCTTGTCGTCTGAGTTTGGTGGTAGCAGTTAACAGTTTCCTGAGATAGTTCACGAAAACTTAATTTTTCATGAGGTGCTTTCATCCAAAATGACGAACAAATGAGTTTATGTATTCGCTCGTTGTATGATTAAATATATGCTGTAATCATATAAAGTTATGTTTAAATTTGTGACTTTGTTTCGTAGTTATAGGATGCTATGCTAAAATCTTCATATGGACACTATTTCCAAAATAAGCGCTTGGCTCTCTCTTCAAAAACATAGATTGTTAATTTATATGGCAACCAAAGTCACAGTTTTGCTGGTTAGCCAAATTAGGAGTGAATTGTAGGTTGTTTCCCGAGATAACACAAAACTTTACATATTCATGTGGTACTATCCTACAAAATGGCGGACAAAACAGGCTCTGTGTAAAAAATATTAATTTTTGTAATAAATATTTCAAGCATACAAAATTAAGATTAAATTTATTTCTTCGTTTCGTAGATATAGCATAGTATTCTAAATATCTTATATGCCATTAATAGACCTACAAAATCAGGTTAGTGTTCATTAACTACCGCACTATTAATAAGTGCCATAATTTGTAGGAATTAGTTTATGGTTTTCCAAGATAAAACATTAAAAATAATTTCCATGTGACGCTATCTTAAAAAATGACATACAAAAAAACTATGTTTTGACACATTTGATGCTTGTGAAAGATAATTGCAGTGTAGCAGGTTTAATATAAATTGGAAAAACACTCTTGGTGATATTGAAAGTAAATCTAAAATATACGTATAACCACAATTTTACAATAAGTCCTTCAAAATATTAACATTGCTTAATAGAAGATGACTTACAATAGTATTATACTTATATGCCCAACTAGCAAACCCGGCGAACTCCGTTTCGCCACCAGATGGCTTCGTTTTATGCAACATTTTGTTTGGTGATTAAAACATGAAGAAACATTTTTTTTATATTTGAAAAGGAAAAATTTTATTTCATTTCACAACAGTAATGAATTGAACTTCTCTAAGTAAATGAAAGTGAATCCAAAGTAAATACGTTTCATTGAAGTGCTCTTTGGTAAACCACATTTTTTGTTTTTTGGTCTGACGTTAACACAAACAAAGCGGATGGTTTCCCAACTCGTGAACACGCAACGTATAACTGCCCATGTGAAAAACAATGATTTTCTAAATTTATCCCGCAAACACTAAGCGATTGGCCTTGCGACTTGTTAATTGTCATTGCGAACGCAAGGCGAACTGGAAATTGCAATCGTTTGAAGTCAAACGGAAGATCAGTCGGAATCATTGGTATTCGAGGAATACATACATTTTCACCTGCGTACTTTCCGTTAATAATGGTTGCCTCAATCAAATTCGGCATAAGTCTTTTTACCGAAAGTCGAGTACCGTTGCAAAGTCGCGGTGGATTCAAATTACGCAATATCATAATAACTGTACCAACTTTGAGTTGCAAGTTATGTGGTGGAAATCCTGGTAACTCCAGAGAGTTCAAAAACTCCGTTGGATAATTTACTACATGATCGGGATCTCTTATGGAATCAACGGATTTGTATGTCACCAAATCGCCAGCAATTTTTGATTGAATGGTGAAATTCNCACTTACCACCATCCAATGCTTAGATCATGCACTGCCAATGTACACAATTAGGTTAAAATCGGATAATTAGTTCCTGAATTAAAATATAAGAACTGTCAACGTAGATTTTTTTTAAAATCACCTAAATGGTTTCCCGAGATAAAATGGAAAAATTTAATTTTTTTTAATTTGCGTTTTAATACAAAATGGGGATTAATGCTACTATCGGCTACNGGGGATTTGCTACTATCGGCTTCTAAATTCAATGTTCACATATTGCAATGCCAATGTACTAAATTTGTTTTAAATCTGTATAATTGTTCCCGAGATATATGGCGTATGAGCTCAATATTTTTTAATTTGCACGAACTTACAAAATGGCGAAACCCTAGATTATAGGTTTATTATTTCGATGCTTACATCACCTACTCCCAACGTACGAAATTTGGGTAAAATAGTTCAATGGTTTTGGAATTATAATGGAAAACATTCAATTATTTTTAATTGAGCTATCTTCCAAAATAGCGCATTAATAACATTATCGTTTTCTAAAAGTTACGTTTATGTAATGCACTATCAATGGCGCAAATTTGGTTTAAATCGAATCATTGTTTCGCAAGATACAAAATAGTGGTCTACATTTAGAAATTGCCGCCATTTTAAAGATAAATACACACCGTGATTGAAAACTGCAAAAGTCTAATAATCTTAAATATAATAATTTGTGAACTAAGTTTGGTTAAATTTGGTTGTCGGATTTAAAAGTTAATAGGGGGATGGTGAGACATAACTTTCATATAGGCAATTAGGTGATCGTGTAGGCTAGCTTTTATGCGGAAAGTAGACTAAAAAACAACGCTCTGGATAACTGTAGCTTAGTATTACGTGCATTACAATTCAATGTAGTTTGTTAAATTTCATAACAAAAATATTTGCTGGTCACTAGTTTTCTGTGAAATTTTGTACAAAATTATTTCTCGTGCATCGCACAGTATATAAAGCAGAAAAATTAAATATTAAATTGACTCGTTACGTCACATGTCTTCATACAACTGGAATACACCACAACAATCCAATTTTCAAATATATTATTAATATTTGAACCAATAGTTAATAATATTTTTTCATGCATTTATAATTGCAGATAGAAATTAAGTAGTACAACATTTTTTTTTTATGCAGAAGTAGGAAATACAATAATTTCTTTATCGTGAAATATTTGACCGTGGCTGCATTAGCTACAATATCTTTTTAACAATTTATTGGAATAATTATAAGAAGTTTATATTTGTAGCATTTCATATGCGCAAATTCATTTGATTTTTAACTTGTAAATGATAGGCTTATACGCATGTACATTTATTAAACTGTCAGAGTGGTAAATGCAGTAGCAGTTGTGTAAGCAAACAACTGCTCTTGCTGAGCATTGTGCGTTGTGCTGCTGGTGTTACACAAGTGTTTGTCCTGCAGGTACAGGAAGAACCTCCAATGTGCCGTCCTATTGTTGACGCGCCAACAGTTACAGTAGCAGTGATCCATCCACTGTATATTGTAAACAGCAGGCAGTCCGTTAGAAGCTTACCCACCATCTTTTGTGGAATGGTAGTTGAGGTAAAGTGGTCTTACGATATTGTAATGAAAAAAAAAAATTTGTCTACTAGTATTTTGCATTCTGTAATTAATGAACATCACACATTTAAGTGTTGATAACTACGAATACAATTTAATCTGCGATAATCAGAAACATTCACGCCAACAAAATAATGACATTTCCAAAGATTTTACTTTACCTTAATGTATTCAGTTACACAAAATTAGGAACGCGCCAAAAGTTTCTAGCAATTTGTTCTTACAAAATATTTTGCTATTTAAAATTTAAGACAACTATTAAATGTGAACATGTTAAAATGCTCTAATAAGAATATATATTGTTTACAGGTGCGCAGTATACTAATTATCAATACGGTAATAGAAATAAATCATGGAATAGTAGAAGTCTATTCAAACTCGCACATTTGTACACAGATGGTACCAGCTCAACAATAGGTTTGTATTTATAAATCTAATTTTAAATTTATTTGTTAGTTAATCACCTCTTAAACCTTTTTAAATATTTTAAATGGTATTTATTAAATAACTTTNTTTGTTCTTACAAAATATTTTGCTATTTAAAATTTAAGACAACTATTAAATGTGAACATGTTAAAATGCTCTAATAAGAATATATATTGTTTACAGGTGCGCAGTATACTAATTATCAATACGGTAATAGAAATAAATCATGGAATAGTAGAAGTCTATTCAAACTCGCACATTTGTACACAGATGGTACCAGCTCAACAATAGGTTTGTATTTATAAAACTAATTTTAAATTTATTTGTTAGTTAATCACCTCTTAAACCTTTTTAAATATTTTAAATGGTATTTATTAAATAACTATTTAAATATTATGATTGATATCCTGAAACTAATGTTACTCATAAAAGCTACTATTTATTAACCACTGCCATTATTTCGTTTGCCTCTAAAACAATGCAGAAAGTAATTAATTATTTATTGAATTAAATCTAAGGATAATGTATAATAATAATAAAAACCATTTTCAAAAAACATATTCCATATCTACTCTATAAGTTAAAACCATTCAAATAACATCATCAGCAGTATCAAAGGTGGTATTCTTGTTGGGAACATCAAGTTTTCACAAACATGATTGCCCATTCTAAAGGACAATAATGAATCTCATAATTAAATCGCTCTTTCATATATCTACAAATGACCGTGTAACTTTGCATTGTAACTACATACAATTTATTAATCTGTTTATCCCAACAGTAACATAACCGTCCTTATACACACGTCGCGAAGGTGTTTACTCAGTAATGCACTCTCTTTTGTAGAAGCTTTCCTTCGCATTTATAAATTCAAAATGTCAGATTTAGTCACTTATTTCATGGAAAAACTCGGGATTTTGGTAAGATTCGCACAGTATCTGAAGAAAATTCTTGCAGACACAATTTCTCTAATAGAATTCCAAAGGTTTCTCGTAGTAGAGAAACATCGTTGGCATCGGAGGTTACAATGTCCACGAATAGTAAAGCAAGTTATATTTTCTAAATCTATATTGTGTCAGTCGGGTACTGCAGAAGACGAACCACATCGTGGTTTTTGTTTCTAAACTGGTTTTTATAAGAGTATAGATTAATATTCGTATAATCTGGGGGNTAACAAATCATAAATAATTTATTTAAAATGTTGTAGACAGCAAATATTTTCTGTTTAGACACCCGTAGCATACATAGATATTTCTTCAATTGGGATGAATGGCAAGGAGATATTTTAATGGCATCCTTCTGAAATGGATAGAATTAGTTTCTGGGGATTGTCTATTTCCGAATCGAGATTACCGGAAATATTTGCGTCCTCCGCTATTAAGTATGTAATTCTACAGTGGCTATTCACTTTGTAGAGCCGCTGAAGTTAGTGATATGGATCTTCATTTTACTAGCTCACATTCCCCTAAACAACAACCTGAGATCGGCCAAATGCCAATTTGTAATTCTCACTTTGTAATGACAGCATTTTAGCATATGGCGACGATGTGAGTATTTGAAAATATTTTTGATTTCTGCGCCTTTTATGTGAATTACTGACTTTTGGGAACGGCCTGATTATTTCTGGCGAGACAGATCACTTTGCAGGAGTGGGCACATTCCTAAGACATCACTGGAGGCGACGTCAGTAGAGCTACCTGTAGCAAACTCCTTACAGATATTTTCATTGCCACTTTCAGTACGCCTAACCGGTACGTTACTGACAGTGGAATACTCAAACTTTGACATGTGCTGTGAAGCAGAAGCGAGCTGTACTTCTGCACTCATATTATTAGTACTTGCACACACAGGAGGCGATTGATTGTCACTTTTATTTGGGAGAGGCCTACCAGTAATTTCATTTTCAAGACAGTCAACTTCAGAAAAAATATCGCGATCTATTAGCTTTATGCTAAATTTATGAAAACCTTTGGCTGCAATTCAAGTCGTAGCTGCCTTTTCATAAGCAACTCAAAAAAATTAACAATATTAAGTTGTGTTTTGCATCGACTAGGATGTGCTGACATCCATTTACTTCATTCTTCTGCATTAAACGATTTCAGTTTGTTGTACTATTTCACTACAATCTGTTAGATGGATGTTACTGTTTTATTACTTTTGTCGAAGAAAACGGTTGCAAACCGACTTCTTCTAGGCTGATAATTTAGATTTAACCAACATATTCGTTTCCNGTCGAAGAAAACGGTTGCAAACCGACTTCTTCTAGGCTGATAATTTAGATTTAACCAACATATTCGTTTCCTTTTCTTAATCACTGTATTTTATTTTACTNAACATATTCGTTTCCTTTTCTTAATCATTGTATTTTATTTTACTTATAATATGCCATGTATGTAATTTTTGATTCTGTGAAACAATCAAATTGTATAAGCTCTGTGCTTATTAAAAAAGGTCTAAAAGATTTCAATGAAACTTGGTATTGTGGAGAAAGTCAGCAAAATCGTTTGTGCAGACTCTTGCCCCAGGAAAGTTGCCGCAGCAAACAGGAAAAATGCAATTTTCCAACTACGTATCACAGTGGCATGATTAAAATTACATACTTAAATGAATACAAGCAAAAAGCATATCTGTTACCGGTACGAATTNTTATAATATGCCATGTATGTAATTTTTGATTCTGTGAAACAATCAAATTGTATAAGCTCTGTGCTTATTAAAAAAAGGTCTAAAAGATTTCAATGAAACTTGGTATTGTGGAGAAAGTCAGCAAAATCGTTTGTGCAGACTCTTGCCCCAGGAAAGTTGCCGCAGCAAACAGGAAAAATGCAATTTTCCAACTATGTATCACAGTGGCATGATTAAAATTACATACTTAAATGAATACAAGCAAAAAGCATATCTGTTACCGGTACGAATTNGTATCACAGTGGCATGATTAAAATTACATACTTAAATGAATACAAGCAAAAAGCATATCTGTTACCGGTACGAATTATTCGACCACAACAATTCGTTGCAGTTCTGCAGGTACTTCTTTAACACAAAAGTAATTACATCAGATGTCACTCCCAGCATATAGTTGAGACCGCATTCCCATTTATGGCATCAGAGGGCTACCAGCCCAGTCCAGTGCGGGCAAGCATTCTGAAATACATTATATGACAGTTGACGCCATCCAACGGCGACTGTGAGAACTACGACGTCAAAGAACTCTTGCCCTATGCGGGCTCTTACCCCATATTACTTTAATACTTGAGCTTACCTTTTCATATACGCTTTAGTTTGACTCCGTAATGTGACAATTAGTTCAGAATTACTCCCTATTTTACTAATTTTTGTAAAGGAATTGTAATTACATTATAGATAATATTTGGTTGTTGTAATTTTTGTAAAGTTTGTAACTTTTGACGTCATAGATATCAAAAGAATTTCCAAGTAGCCATATTGGGCTTTATTTTATCATTGCTGTGCATTTGCACCAAGCTTTATCTACGTACTTTACAGTTATATAAAAAGCTAAATCCCTAATTGAATTTCCTTAATACTTTTCTCCATTCAATGAATCTATTCTCTGATGTAGACACAAGTTAAAAAGAAAATGAATGTGTATTTAATATTAAGACACATAAAAGATGCATTAACTTGAAAGAAAATGTAACATCGCAAGTACATAATTTGAAAAAAAAATTTATAATTATAAATTAATTCCTTATGTTACTTTAATTAAAGAATATTTTGTCTGCAGTTCAAATACTTCTCGATAAATTTTGTATTATATTTCAATCCTTCGAAACATGAAATATTTCACTTATTACATGTTCAGTTTGATAGCAAAGTTACTTTTTTTTCCTTACATTGTGAGATGATTACCATTAATTTCATATGGAAGACAGTCAGCTTCAGAAAAAATATCGGCATGTATTTTCAGTGCGTTAGATACATGAAAACCTTTGGCTGCATTTCAAATCGTAGCTACCTTTTCATAAGCAAGTCGAAAATAATATTACAATCTTAAGTCGCATTTTGCATCTACCAGGTTGTTCTGACATCCATTTACCTCATCATTTGCATAAAACGCTTTCAATTTGGTGTTCTATTTCACTTAAATGTGAGAGAATTTATAATACTGTTTCATTACTTTTGTAGTAAAAAAAACTGTTGCCAACAGACTCCTTCTAGATTGATAATTTAGATCATACCAACATATTCGTTTCATTTTGTAAACCGCAGTATTTAATTTTCCTTATAATATGGCATGTATCTAATTTTTATTTCGTCCAAACAATCAAATTTTATAATCTCTTTGAATATGAAAAAATGTTAAAAAGTTTTAANTCCAAACAATCAAATTTTATAATCTCTTTGAATATGAAAAAATGTTAAAAAGTTTTAATGAATATTGGTATTGCAGGGAAAGTGTCAGCAAAATCATATTACAGCATGCAGTACTTGTTAAACTCCGTTTTAAAACAGGTGGTACTTATTTAACTCTGTTTTACAGAGTACTGTACTGGTTAAACTCTTTTTTACAGCATGATGTACTTCTTAAACTCTGTTATAAGGGAAAGTACTAGTATAACTCGGTATTACAGCATGTGGTACTTGTATAATTCTGTTTTAAAGCATACGGTACTTGTTAAACTCCAATTTACAGCTTGCGGTACTCGTAAAATTCTGTTTTACAGCATGCAGTACTCTTAAAACTTTTTTTTACAGAACACTGTACTCCTTAAACTCTGATTTACAGCATGCTGTACTGGATAAACTCTGTTTTACCGCATGCTGAACTTGATTAAGTCTGTTTTACACCATGTGGCACTTGTTAAATTCGGTTTTACAGCATGCGGTACATGCTAAACTCTGTTTTACAGGATGCGGTATTTGTTAAACTCTGTTTTACAACATGTGGTACTAATATAACTCGGTTTTACAACATGTGGTACGTGTTGAACTCTGTTTGACAGCATGTGGTACTTGTTAAACTCTGTTTTACAGCATTCTGTACTTGTTTGAATCTTTTTTAAAGCCTTCTGTACATGTTACAAATCGGTTTTACAGCATGCTGTACTTAAATCACTATGTTTTAGAGTATGCTATACTTGTTTTACTCTGTTTTACATAGTGCTGTACTTGTTAAGCTCTTACAGCATGCGTTTCTTGTTAACTCTGTTCTACATATTGCTGTATTAGTATAACAATGTTTTACAGCATGCTGTACTTGTTAAACTCGGTTTTACAGTATGCTGTAGTTTTAAAACTCGGTTTTACAGCATGCTGTAATTGTATAACTATGTTTTACAGCATGTTGTAATTGTTAAACTCTGTTTTACAGCATTCAATGCTATTATAACTCTGTTTAACAGCATGCTGTTATTGTTAAACTCTGTTTTACAGCATGCGGTACTTTTTAAATCTGTGTTACAGCATGTGGTTCTTGAATATTTCTGCTTTACAACATGCTGTACTTGTTTTACCCTGTTTTACAGCATGCTGTACTTGTATAACTCTGATTTACAGTATGCTGTACTTTTTAAACTCGGTTTTACTGCATGCGGAACTTGTATAACTCTCTTTTAAAGCATGTGGTATTTGTTAAACACTTTTTTTACAACATGTGGTATTTGTTAAACTCTGTTTATCAGCATTCAATGCTACTATAACTCTGTTTTACAGCATGCTGTTATTGTTAAACTATGTTTTACAGCATGCAGTACTTTTTTAATCTGTGTTACAGCATGCGGTACTTGTATAACTTTGTTTTACAGCAAGAGGTACATATAAACTCGGTTTTACAGCATGATGTACTTGTATATCTTTGTTTAAAAGCATGCTCTACGTGTTTTACTCCTTTTTACATCATGCTGTATTTGTTAAGTTCCATTTTAGCGCATGCGGTACTTGTTAAAACAGTGTTTTACAGCATGCGGTACACGTATAACTCTTCTTTACAGCTTACGGTACTTGCAAGTCTGTTTTAAGCATGCTGTACTAGTTAAACTATGTTATACAGCATGCGTTCTGATATAGCTCTGATTTACAGCATGCAGTACTTGTTAATATTCTGTGTTTCGGCATGCTTTACTTGTATGACTTTTTTATACAGCATGTGGTTCTTATATAAAACAGTTTTACAGAATGCTGTACTTGTAAAACCCTGTTTTATATCATGCTGTACTTGATAAACTCTGTTTTACAGCATGTTGTACTTGTTAAACCGTGTTTTACAGTATGCTGTACTTGTATAACTCTGTTATACAGCATAAGGCTATTCTATAACTCTTTTTTTCTGAATTGTGTACTTGATAAACTCTGTTTTTCAGAATGTGGTACTCGTTCAACTCGGTTTTACAACATTTGTTACTAGTTAAACTCTATTTTACAGCATGTGGTACTTATTAAACTATGTTTTACAACATGTGATACTTATATTACTCGGTTATACAGAATGTGGTATTTTTAAACTCTGTTGGACGACATGCGGTATTTGTTACATCCTTTTTTACAGCATGCTTTACTTGTTAAACTCTGTTTTACAGAGTATAGTACTTGTTAAACTCTGTTTGACAGCATGCAATACTTGTTAACCTCTTTTTTACAGCATACAGTACTTGTTAAACTCTGTTTGACAGCATACAGTACTGGTTAAACTCTGTTTTACTGCATACAGTACTTGTTAAACTCTGTTTTACAGAATATTGAACTTGTTAAACTCTGTTTGATAGCATACAGTACTTGTGAAACTCTGTTTGACAGAATACAGTCCTTGTTAAACTCTGTTTTACAGAACATTGTACTTGTTTAACTCTGTTTGACAACATACAGTACATATTAAACTCTGTTTTAGAGCATACAGTACTTGTTAAACTCTGTTTTAAAGAATATTGTACTTTTAAAACTGTTTGACAGCATACAGTACTTGTTAAACTCTGTTATACAGAATATTGGACTTGTTAAACTCTGTTTGACAGAATATTGTACTTGTTAAAATCTGTTTTACAGCATACAGTACTGGTTAATCTCTGTTTTACACCATACAATACTTGTTAAACTCTGTTTTACAGAATAAAGTAATTGTTTAACTCTGTTTTACAGCATACAATACTTGTTAAACTCTGTTTGACCGCATACAGTACTTGTTAAATTCTGTTTTACAACATACAGTACATATTAAACTCTGTTTGACAGCATACAGTGCTTGTTAAACTCTGTTAAACAGAATATTGGACTTGTTAAACTCTGTTTGACAGAATATTGTACTTGTTAAAATCTGTTTTACAGCATACATTACTGGTTAATCTCTGTTTTACACCATACAATACTTGTTAAACTCTGTTTTACAGAATAAAGTAATTGTTAAACTCTTTTTGACAGCATACAGTATCTGTTAAACTCTTTTTTACAGCATACAGTATTGGCTAAACTCTGTTTCACAGCATACAGTACTTGTTAAACTCTGTTTTACAGAATATTGTAATTGTTAAACTTGGTTTGACAGCATACAGTACTTGTTAAACTTTGTATTACAGCATACAGTACTTGTTAAACTCTGTTTTACAGAAAATTGTACATGTTAAACACTGTTTCATGGCATACAGTAATTGTGAAACTCTGTTTGACATAATACAGTACTTGTTAAACTCTGTTTTACAGAATATTGTACTTGTTTAACTCTGTTTGACAGCAAACAGTAATTGTTAAACTCTGTTTGACAGCATACAGTACTTGTTAAACTCTGTTTGACAGAATATTGCACTTGTTAAACTCAGTTTAACAGCATACAGTACTTGTAAAACTCTGTTTTAGAGCATACAGTACTTGTTAAACTCTGTTTTAAAGAATATTGTACTTGTAAAACTCTGTTTGACAGCATACAGTACTTGTTAAACTCTTTTTTACAGCATACAGAACTTGTTAAACTTTTTTTGACAGCATACAGTACATATTAAACTCTGTTTTAAAGCATACAGTACTTGTTAAACTCTGTTTTACAGAATATTGTACTTGTTAAACTCTGTTTGACAGCATACAGTACTTGTTAAACTCTGTTATACAGAATATTGTACTTGTTAAACTCTGTTTGACAGCATACAATACTTGTTAAACTCTTTTTTACAGCATACAGTAATTGTTAAACTCAGTTTTACAGAATATTGTACTTGTTAAACTCTGTTTGACAGCATACAGTTCTTGTTAAACTATTTTTTACAGAATACAGTACTGGTTAATCTCTGTTTTACACCATACAATACTTGTTAAACTCTGTTTTACAGAATAAAGTAATTGTTAAACTCTGTTTGACAGCATACAGTACTTGTTAAACTTTGTATTACAGCATACAGTATTTGTTAAACTCTGTTTTGCAGAAAATTGATCATGTTAAACTCTGTTTGATAGCATACAGTACTTGTGTAACTCTGTTTGACATAATACAGTACTTGTTAAACTCTGTTTTACAGAATATTGTACTTGTTTAACTCTGTTTGACAGNTTTTACAGAATAAGGTACTTGTTTAACTCTGTTTGACAGCAAACAGTACTTGTTAAACTCTGTTTGACAGCATACAGTACTTGTTAAACTCTGTTTGACAGAATATTGCACTTGTTAAACTCAGTTTTAAAGCATACAGTACTTGTTAAACTCTGTTTTAAAGAATATTGTACTTGTAAAACTCTGTTTGACAGCATACAGTACTTGTTAAACTCTTTTTTACAGCATACAGTACTTGTTAAACTCTTTTTGACAGCATACAGTACATATTAAACTCTGTTTTAAATCATACAGTACTTGTTAAACCCTGTTTTACAGAATATTGTACTTGTTAAACTCAGTTTGACAGCATACAATACTTGTTAAACTCTTTTTTACAGCATACACCACTTGTGAAACTCTGTTTGACATAATACAGTACTTGTTAAACTCTGTTTGACAGAATATTGTACTTGTTTAGCTCTGTTTGACAGCAAACAGTACTTGTTAAACTCTGTTTGACACCATACAGTACTTGTTAAACTCTGTTTGACAGAATATTGCACTTGTTAAACTCAGTTTTATAGCATACAGTACTTGATAATCTCTGTTTTACAGCATACAGTACTTGTTAAACTCTGTTTTAAAGATTATTTCAACTTGTTGAACTCTTTTTGACAGCATACATTACTTGTTAAACTCTTTTTTACAGCATACAGTACTTGTTAAAAATTTTTGACAGCATACAGTACTTATTAAACTCTGTTTTAAAGCATACAGTACTTGATAAACTCTGTTTTACAGAATATTGTAATTGTTAAACTCTGTTTGACAGCATACATTACTTGTTAAACTCGGTTTTACAGAATATTGTACTTGCTAAATTCTCTTTTACAGCATACAGTACCTGTTAAACTCTGTTTTACAGCATACAGTACTTGTTAAACTCTGTTTGACAGCATACAGTACTTGTTAAACTCTTTTTGACAGAATACAGTACTTGTTAAACACTGTTTTACAGAATATTGTAATTGTTAAACTCTGTTTGACAGCATACATTACTTGTTAAACTAGGTTTTACAGAATATTGTACTTGC
>NQII01006535.1:0-21180 GCA_002778355.1 Clitarchus hookeri
TTCGATGTTGCGATTGATGATAAGATATTTTTTAAAATTCCAAAAGCTTTCAGTGTACCTGAAGGCACAGTTGTGGTTTTTTGAAATTGTTATGGTATATAAATACATTTTAAAAAAGAGCAGAGTCTATGAGTTTTTAATGGAAAAAACTTCCATTAAAAGCAAAGAAAAATTCGCTAATAATCTAAGGGTTTAAAAAGTCTTTAATTTTATTACGATACTTACCATTATTCAACTTACGAGTTGTGTCTATTGTTACAAAACCANGTACTCCTTATCCCAACATTTTGAACAAGTCTCTCTAAATTTCTCAAATGGGATATCACCACCAACGAAATCGCTATGAATATGTTTAAGATTTCTATCATCTTGTCTAAATATGCAAAGAAAATTGGCATTGTCTCTTATAAGCTGTTTAGGCACTTTTGAGTATGTCTGAGCTAAATAGAAACAATCAATAGCTTTGTGTCTACCGCGAGTGAAGAAATCTCTTACTTTGTCCTGATTTTCAAGTATGACGTCATCAAAAACCACAACAGAGTCATTACAGCATTCATCCACGGTAACCATTTCTTCATTTATAGGGAAAAAGTATGCTATTGGTTCAGATATTGAAAAACGACGATGGAGACATAGAAGGAAATTTCGCTATATAATTGGTTGGTTCAGACTTTTTGAACACACATATAATGTACCAAAGTCCAACCATCCTGGGGAATATATAAAATTATCAATCATAAGAGTTGTTTTTCCGCAGTTACTTGGGCCCACTATCAAGCATCTAATATTATTAGGCATTAATTCTCCATGACGTTTTGTCAATACAGTTTTGTCTGGTATCCTTATTTTAATATCCCAGTCAATGTGTTTCATGTTTCTTGGATTGTTCATTTATTTAATAGATTTTTTTTGTTGTAATAAATGAGTAAAGTTTTCAAGCTATCAGATAACAAATCAGTGTTGAAGAAAAGACTGCATTATCCTTTAGAGATAGAGGAGCACTCAGTGGCTTTAGTTCAGTTCTATACTGCATACCTAACTCCTAACATTACCCCTGTGAAAAATAGGCTCTATTTTAAAAACATGGGTGGTATGGAAAAATCTGTTGAAATTCCAGTTGGTCAATATAGTTTAAAAGATCTTGTAAAAACCATAAAGACAATTCCCCCATTTGAAGTAGTTCCAATGGGTGGGGGAGAAAACAATAGCATATCCCTCGAGCTGGATAAGACAACAAACCGGGTGAAAGTAAAATGTGTGTTTATTTACAGTTTGGAAAATGGGGTTCGATAGGAGAACTTTTGGGTTTCACAGAAAATAAAATCCTGAAATCAAATGAGTACCATTTTGGAAATACAATTCCAAAATTTGTTCCCTTTGAAACAATAAATATACACTGTAATATAGCTAATGGTATGATATTAAAACATGATGAATATAACCACAGAGAAACTAGCATAATTGCTACATTTAAACCAAGGACGACATTTGGATTTGGTGAAACGATCTTTTATGAGCCCGCCTATCCATTGTTTTTTCCCGTGCAAACAACTAAAGTAAAGGAAATAATAGTTGAAATTAAGGATGACAAAGGTAAGTTAATAAATTTTGATTCATCAGAAAGAACTGAGATCTTGGAGATTTGACCATAGATACTTATATTTCTAGAAAGGTATTTCTAGAAAAAGGTATTTTAGGTCGGAAGTACTCATATAAAAAAATGGGCATCGGTAAATTTTCATCTGTATTCATATCTCTATAAAGTTTTAATGATTGTTAAACCATTAAAACTCAATTACCGCTCTGACTTCGTGCAACATAGTCTAATTAAAAGTTTAGATATGCATTTCCAAATACGAAATATTAAAGTAGGTGAAACACCTAATTCTTTCCTAAATCTTTCATTGCACTGTCTATAGAAATATTATCCATCTTTATTATCTTAGAAGAAAATATTGCAAAAGGTTTACGACCAACTTAATGACTCGCCAGGGACCTTTTTTTTTTTATTATTATTATGGCCTTATTTTGACGCCAATAAAACTCCGTTTTTCGGAGAACTCCCACACCTCACCACTCGGCCGGGCTTTTTTTTTTTTAGTGGTGAGGTGAAGGAGTTTTTTTTAAGTTCTAGTACCCCCTCTCAGTTGGTGTGGCGCCTACACCAACTGAGATTACCCAGCTATACGTCTGATATAATACTGACTACTGTAGAGAGTATTTATGCTGGGATTTTAAGAGGTAACATATAGTTGCATCTGCTACTCCTAGATCTACTAAGAGTAAGAGCATTTATTTTATTAGCTCAAATTTGGAACGACTCGGTTGATAAACATACAGTGTGGATGCGGGCGCCTTCACACCCACACTGAAAATTTATCCGCTCAGCCCGGGATTTGAACCCACGAACCTTGCGTTAAGAGTCGGACGTCTAACCACTGAGCTATCTGGCAAGACGCTAGGCAAGGTTCTTCATACAACTTACATTGCGAGTCCCGCCGAATGAATCACGTCCAGAGTGTATACACTGACCTCGACTACATCCTGGTTCACATATTGCGTCACAGATAGCGCGGCCGTTTGTAGATAGTGAGTCCCTCCTCGTCCAGAGCGCGGATACATCGACCACATCCGGGTTCACATCGGAGCGAGCTCTTATGAGGAAAACTCGTGTCTACACTTACAGAAAGAGCACTGTGTACAGATAATGCAATTTGAAAGCATTTATCAACGAAATTTTTTTATATGAAACTTTAATGGTTGTTTTCAACCCTTTAGCATTTAAAAGGGGGTTGTTAACAGTTAAATGCGGGTTGCAGGTGGGTGGTTGTTTTTAACCCTTTAGCATTTAAAAGTGAGTTGTTAGCATTTAAAAGGGGGTTGGAAATTTAAGGTTACTTTTAACCTATTGGAATTTAAAATCGGGTTGTTAGCATTTAAAAGGGGGTTGAAAATGTATGGTTACTTTTAACCTATTGGAATTTAAATGCGGGTTGAAAATGTATGGTTCATTTTAACCTATTGGCATTTAAATGCGGGTTGAAAATGTATGGTTACTTTTAACCTATTGGCATTTAAAAAGTGGTTGGAAATTTAAGGTTGTTTTCAACCCTTTAGCATTTAAATGCGGGTTTAAAATGTATGGTTACTTTTAACCCTTTAGCATTTAAAAGGGGGTTGCGCCGAAATCGGCATTTTCTATCTACTGAGTAAACTTTAAAAATGTATATTTTGATGTGTGTTTATATGTGTATACGTATATGCATATGCATACACATACACAAATATACAAAACCACATTCCGTACTACATGACACATGTTAACATACATAAAAATGTACTATTTATAAAAAGAAACTAGATGTTAACATCGATTAGCAAAAATTCTAAAACTGCAATTTAGTTTTATAATTTCTGAAGGAAAGAAATTCACAGCAAATAACTATTTAAACACGGGAAGAAAGACAAAATAAATTAATTAACATGAGATATGTCTTTGTTTGATACATCTTAAATTATGTCAGTTACCTGAAAATATACCTAAAATAAAAAAAATATGTAATGTTAACTTGCACACGCACATTCAGATACCCACATACAATAGGAGTATATTTAAATAATAAAACAATAGCATAAGCTTCAGAAACATCACTACAGTCGCATGAAGCAGAAAGCATGTAAGTTACAGATATTATAAAAGAGGAACCTCAACAATAATAATTGTTTATACCAAACCCATATTTCACTTTCATTTTAATATTTATAACGTGACCAAGCTGATCCGGGATAATTCTTTAATTTAGTGATTGAAATTGTATATCTTGCTTCCTGAGGTAAGCAAGTCCATAGTTTGGTTGCGGTGACGATGAAAGATGAAGTGTTTTGGTACTAGAAGCTTTGATTGATCGAAAAAATATGTGTTTATGGGAGGTAAGAAAGGAGACAAAAGGTATTTAGAACATGTTGTTAAAAATAATGTTTTTACCAAGTATATATTGTGCAACGGACGTCGATATTTTAAATCAAGCCATGACAGAGTCGTCTGTATTTGGTGATATAGTCTTTATTTTTAAGATTAAAAATAATACGTACAGAGTTGTTGTGCATTCCGAGCTAGATCTTCATGCAGGTCACTGAAGACTACGTCAGCATCTCCATGGCGTTAATTATTAATGAATCTGTTCAAGTCTTCATCAATTTTGCGGGTAAAAATTTTTTTAAGCGTTCTTAATGAATGCATAATTACATTTGTTTGTGTACAGATGTACGTGACATATTCTCTCCACGTTAAAGTTTCACTTAATATTACACATATGGTTTTTACGGACTTTGATAGTCTAATCGTCTCGCTTTTAAGTATGATATTAGGAGCGCTAGTGACGTTTGATGATATGAGTAGTTTCTTGGATCCAAATATAATGCTTTGGGATTTATTTGGGTTTAATAATAGTCCGTGCGTTATTGACCATTCTAAGATGTTTGACAATTCTTGGTTAATTGTGTCAATTGATGTAATATTACCGGGATGCGCTGGCAGGTACATTTGGAAGTCATCTGCATAAAGATGGTATTTACAATGTTAGTAGATGAGGGAGGTCATTCGTAACGATAGAACATAGTAGGGGTCCCAGAACAGAGCCCTGGGGAACTGCAATTTCAACTTTGCGTCAGGCGGATTGTTGTTCTCCGCAGACAACTACCTGATAACGGCCACACAAGTAGCTTTTAATCGATTCTAACGATATTTTGCATGTAATAGTTCATGGTCAACGGAATCAAATAATTTACTAAAATCTAAAAGAATAAAAATCGTTAGCGTACAGTTATTTATGTTATGCTTTATGTCATCAGTGACCTGAAGAAGAGTTGTAAATGTGCTAAAGCCCTTTCTGAAACCAGACTAATGTTCGACAATCAGGCGGTTTTCAATAATGTACCTTTTTATGAGTTGGTGTGCAATATATTCAAGGGTTTTGGAAATAGCGGGAAGACTGCTTATGGGTCTATAATCACTGGCAAATTGAGGATTATTCGTCTTTGGGATGAATATTACTAAAGCAGATCTCCGCCGAGTTGAAAAGCTGCCTGTGACCAGCGAATAATTAAATATTTAAATTATTGCTTCTAGGTTAAACGGCAAGGCTGTGGAGTCTCTTATGGCGTCGAGGATCCATGGCTTTGTGGCGTGCACAGTGTTCTTCACAGTTCCCCACAGACAAAAATATATAACTACGTTAAATCTGGAGATCTGTATGGATACTCAGCACTTCCTCGTCGGCCTATCCACCTGCCAACAACTCTTTCGTCCAGGAGCGACCTCCACCTCGATGGTAATTTGGTGGTACACCGTCCTAGTGAGAAAAAAACCGATAATCTTGGTAGAGCTGGTTAACAGCTGGTGTAATGTTTTCCTGCGACATGTCACCGTTCCGTCAAAGAAGAACGGCCACCTCCAGTCACCTGGCAGTCATACCGCACCACACTGTTAACCCAGGAGGATTAACTACTTCTTCTACTATCGTGTGGGAATTTTCATCGACCCAGTACACACACTTGTGGTGGTTGGCATTTCCATTCCCTTTAGAGTTTCCCTCATCGGACCGAACAATCACGTTAGTTAAGTGTTCGTTGACATTGCGCATATTCACAACCCATTGGCAAAATTCAACACTGCTATCTGTGTCGTTTCCATCCTAAACGTGAAGTAACGTGTGAATGTAAGGCCTCCACTTTACTTACTTCAAAATGTGATATACACTTGAATTAATGTCACCTGGCTCATGTACAACTGAAATTAAGAGTAGCAGGAAAACGTCTGTGTTGCTTGGGTATTAATTATTAACACAGCACTTGGTTATATCTTGTTAGTGTGTTGTTCTAAACATATAAAAGCAAATAAGTGAGTTGAAGAGAAATAAAATCACTGCTCTTTGCACCTCTACTCTCCAAATATAATTAGTAATTTGATATTTTTCCATTTTTCCTATTAATAGACCAAGAGCGTTGAAACCGGAATGTTGGAGTGTACTTGAACGTTTTTAACTGTAAAAATGGTGTTATCAAAAAAGAGCATATTTTCATGGTTATTATGCTCCTTAATATGACCTTTAATATTTACCGTTTTTCTACATTCATTACATGCCACTGCCTTTGCATAATTCTGTAGAATGAAAACATTGAGTTCGTCATTATACGTACACTGAAAATGTATGGTTGAAACAGATTCATATCAATATTTGCAATTCACAATACGCCTCGTATAAAGTGCATTTAGTGTGTTTCATTTTCTTTATTAGTCTTGAAAATAAACGGGACATTTGACTTTCTTTTCTCGTTTACACGCATACAGTAAGATTCGAGTTTGGAGTTAGTTTATAAGATTTTTCAAGCATGACGGTGCTGATTACCTTATTCATCTCCAGTACAAATTATATTTTACAATAATCAATCCATTTCTTCAATATTACACGGAACATTATATTCTCTGGAAAAATATTAGGATGAAATATCGAAAGGATTGGCGAAAACGACTCTCTTTTCTAGCAGCTGTCCCCTTCCTCACTGCCCTACACTGTTGGANATATCGAAAGGATTGGCGAAAACGACTCTCTTTTCTAGCAGCTGTCCCCTTCCTCACTGCCCTACACTGTTGGAAAAAATGTTCGTAAAATGACTGAAATTACCGGTTACAAATTATCCAGACATCTGCGTGAAATTATGGACTCTTTGTGTTATAGTCCATTGACGATTAATTTCAACTTTAATGAAACCCTGCTAAAGTTCTATTTACAAGATATTCCTCCGCCTCATGCAAACAAAGCTAAATAAAATATTTAAAACTACACCAAAGGGACAGCGCACCGCGTTCAAACGTACTCACTTTAATAATACTTTCCACAATAACTATTTCTTACTAGGCATTACCAACACACCTATTTTATCCCTGGTTTTATTCATATTAATTATAAATTAAATATTATAATGCATAGACGAAATATAAGTAAAAGTTTAATTTATTCAAAAATAAGGTGTTTTAATGTTAGCGTAAGTATAAAACGCTAGTAACAGATGCCATAATGAGAAAATAACCAAGCATGCCATTCGTGGGGTGTTTATTCAAAGGTTTGATTCAAGAAGTGTGAAAAACCCGCGAATGGACTATTACAAACTCAGTCTTAGCACACAGGGGAAATAGGGAGACGTGGTGCATAGGTGCTCTAAAATATGATGAATGAAACATGAAATCTTTATAACTGTGATATACTAGCAAACGTGATCAAATTATTACAAGACCAGAATGAACGCAATTTGCGTGATACAAAATATACCATAAAGCGCCATAAAATATCACTTTAAAAATGTAACAATATCTCTTAAATGCTTCTGCACATGAATTTGAAAACCAATATGTGGTCCTAGCTGAATTGTATATTTATTTTTAAAAAAATTAATGCATAAAAAATATGGGGCGGCAGGGATTTTTTGTCGTCGCGCAACTAAAAGTTCGCCACACGAGTCTAGGAAGCAGATAAATGTGTGACCTAATAAAAATTACAGTAAAACAAAAAAAAACGAGCTATCCCGTCCGTACAAATTAACTACCAGAAAAATACAGGGGCGTAGGTCCGTGGTTGCGACAAACCAGGGAAGCACCGAAAGGAAGTAAAAAAATTTAAAATCAAAACCCCAATAAGCAAAAAATACAGGAAAGTGCCACCACGATGCCAAGCACCATATACCAAAATGCTTACAAACGGCTGTGAAATACTCGTTATAAAAATACTGTAAACCAAGCTCAAACAACGCAGCAATACACGGGGCAAATACTAAGTATGTACTTTAAAACGCCCAGTAAAATAATTACCAATATTCAGCATACGTCGACTCGTGTTGCGTAGTGTTACGATGAACTTCAACTTTAGAGGACAAGTTTATTGTAGGCGGCCCCGCGGAGAAGTGCCCCTCAAGACTATTTTTTTTCTAACCTACTCTAAAACTAAGTGTTAGGCGTGAGCCCGCGGTACGGAGTGCATCACAGGACTAGGCCCCTTACGCCCACAATTGAGGGATATCATGCAAGGAGACTTGCATCGCAGCAGCACGGGATTGGGCTTGCCGTGTCCTCGTTTTGGCCATGACGACCTCCTGTAGTGGTGTACGTATAGCTAAACTACTGTAACTTGGAAGATAAAGGAAAAAACCGCCATATACACCGTAAAAAACCTTTCGACAAAAGCCTTTCGACAAGAAAGTATAAAAATTGTTGCATACATTAATAGAAAATGCTACAGGAGACATATAGGTAGGAACCATGCTCTTTATTTATGGGTAGAGAAAATACTAGAAGAGAGGGGGCGGGACATCTTCTTCCTTGTGCACCTCACGACGCCCGCGCGCCAGTATAAATACACTACACCCCAGACCGCCCTGCTAGCACACGGCAGCACCTCGGAGAACGTGGTAGAAGGAGGGGGTCAGGCAGTCACTGTAAGAGCCAGTAGGGGCTCGCGCACTCGGTGGAACAGCCAAATTCTGCCGTTCAGTTCTCCCTCGCCGGCCGTGCGAGATAGACGCGCCGGCCGCGGGGTGCCGGGCGTCCCACACAAACATGCTCCCTTCAGCTCTCGTACAACCACAGTCCCAGTTCTTAACACAGCTATATGCGGAAATAGTTGTAACGGCCGTACGCCCCATTACATTTGTTTATTTTTTAATGGCGTTCTCTCCGTAAATTTTGCACATATATCCCCGAATTCACGAAACGTGTCCATTAACTTGCTAAGTTAGTTTTTTTATAAATCTGCTCTTTATAAAAAGGGGTAACAAATAAGTTTTACTTTCCTTATTTGCGTGTTCCACTGTGTATAAAAATGACTGTAAAACATTTTAAAGAATTTTGTCCAGTAGAGAGATTTAACTCGGAAAAACAAAACTTAACAGTCCAACACATCATCAACTCACCTACCACACTTTTACAACAAGTGTTTCGTAAACATAGATTTTACACGAAAGTGACGAACGCGCTTATCTTAGTTTCAAGTCGTGTCAGAGCGCTTGCTATTTTGTTTTGTTTGCGGTTTATAAAACGAGGTAACGAAAAAATAGATTTATTTTCGTTATGTGCGTGTTTCACTGTGTACAGAGAAGGTTTTGTCCTGTAGCGAAACATGAGCAAGAATCAACGAATTGGTACTCCACGAGTGGTTCACCACTCACCTACTAATATTTACACGTAGTATTGTTGTGAAGATGGGATTTTATACGATTTAGGTATCATCGGCATTGTTCGTGTCTCAAAATTGAAGCCATAAGAATAAGGAGAGCTTCCGTATTTTATATTTACGGAGCTCATTTCTGTTATTCGTCATTACGGACTGCCTTTCCTTAAATTAACCCTGCATCTCCGTAAAAGTTTTCGTAAATCTACAGAAATCTCTAGCAGTTTATGAAAGGTCACTTCACATTTCCAAATTAATTCAGCAATCATTACAATGGAACCCACGGTGACGCCTTGGGTGGAAAAATATATAATGTTTTTTGGGAGAATAATGAATGTAGTAGTTGCCTGCAGCGAAGTGTTACAAAACCAAACGTTATTCAATTCTTGTGTTTTCAGACCCACTCACGATGTTTAGAGGTTATATGCCCCCAGAAATTAAAACATCATTTTTATTATTCATTTCGAAATGTCTTGGTTATTTAAATCTGTCAGATATTCAGCAATTTTATTGTAAAAATGGCAGTTTAAACACATTCGCTTTGTCATAGTCCGTAGTCACACAAACCTTAATACAGGTAATCACGGCGAACAATGTTAAAGTCACAGATACGATATCCATCCCGTACACAAAGTTACGTAGTTCAAGTTCGTTTCCGCGTTCGTATTTCACATATATTATTAATTCATACGTTAAACGGTTTTTTCTCTATTCGAAGCCCATTTTTCAGACTAATGTTTGTTTAATGATTTTTTTTGTGGCCGTAACGTTGTTCGGAAATTGGAGTCAGAGTAATGATTATTTAGTCTCATAGCCAGATCTGAACTGTTATTCCCAAAGGATTTCAGCTACTGCTGCTAACATCCCGGCCACACAATGGGCATGTTCACTCTAGAGAAGGGCTTTTCATTAAAGATAAGAACAAAAATATATCATTTATACCGCACATTACACTAGAGAACCACGCATTTAATGTTTTTGGTCAAATTTAATATTAATGGTGTTTAAATACGGTTGAATAGTTTCACTGATTTTTAAAGTTAAAATCTCCAAAAGTATAATCAATTATATAAAATAATTTTTAAATTATCACCTAACACATGTGGAGGCTAACTACCTGGAAAATAAACTTGTATGCTTACAATGGTTTTACATAACAACACATTTAAATACATACACTGAAGGATCAAAAATTATTCTATATAACATATGTTGAAAATCTAAACCTACTTTTCATGACCTATCAAAAACATCCACGAGCTTTTATATTATTAAGTGAATTTTTACCACCGAGATATAACAAGATTTGTTGCACAAAAACTAACATTATTAAAATAATTAGTACCTAAGTACTGTCTTTTATCAGGTCAAAAAATCCGAAAAAATTTATAACTACGAAAAGTCTTGCCAGACACATAAAACTTACTAACGATAAGTTAGTGATATAACTAGTGAGTCTACGTTCTTATGCGCGGGAGCAAATAATTTTATATGAAGTTCTTAAGAGGTTAGTTTGTAGGTGAGCGATGACGTCTTGTTGACAGCAATATCATTAGAGATGAAACCAGAAACATATGCATCGGTAGCGACACAATTACAAATACACACGTGCCTTACCCGGGACTCGAACACAGAAAACCACGTACCACAAAATATCGTGCAACTGACTGCATAACGGAGGTCGAATTCTGAGCATAAACCAGTAAATAAGTGACGGACACACTTAAATCATGAAAGTTTTGCATTTCATATCGAATATTTACTTGTGCGAAGGATTTATTGGAATTCGGTTAATTGGTTGTCATAGACGTGTTAAGTTTTGTTAAAATTCTATAGGTTGTATGGCATACTAAGCAAAAATATTTACATGGCTGTTATTTTGAAAATGTGTGTCACATTTATATGGACTACAAAGGTATACCTTGTAGCATGAACATCGTGGGAATTATATAATAATGTTTATCGATATACGACATGAAAGCTTAATTTTGAATGAAGTGCAATCTTTCAAAATGGCGAAGGAAAACGTTTATATATGAATGCATGGGATGCTATCATTGATACTGCCAGTTTACAAAGTTCAGATTGAATTGATTACATGGTTTCGTAGATATGGTACACTAGACTAAAATGTTTCTATGGCCACCATTTTGAAAATACGTGTCTTACCAACTTAAAATATATTAATTTACTGGCTTACCGTAGTATGACTTGTTTGCCAAACTTGACGAGAATCAGTTAGTTATTTCCCAAGGTGCATCATTAATCTTTTTATTCGCGTGGCGCTATCTTAAAAAATTACTCACAAAATACGCTGTGTTTAAATACTGTTTCATGGGCGCCTGAAGGGCGTATCCGAGTCAATGAGGAATGTAGGTCTTAATAAAAATTAAAGAACTCAATTCAATAATTATATTTATTCTCAATGCTACAAACGATCAAACATATGTTATCTACCAGTATGGTCGTCCTATTAACTCCTATTACTCTTATTGAGTGCAATATTTAATTACCATCTCCATTTCTATTAAATTAGTTTATCACAGTCTAATGTCCCTTAAGCTGCTGCGATTATTTATACACGTTTAATTAAAACTCTCTATTTCCATCGCCCCGAATGTATTTTCCCTCACGCATCCAGTCAACAGTCCCGCATATCAGTCCCACTCTTCACTGCACACAAGCTCGCCGACGCAGTCTCGCATATCGCAGAAGTCGTCCTTCGCCGCTCCGGAATTCCCCCCTACTGACGCTTAAGGTCGCACGAGACGCCAAACACTCGGCTCTTAATCACCCCCTCCTCAGAAACCCGCGAATGGTATTTATACTTGAGGTAGGTGCCGTCTAGAACGTTCTCGGCAATCCAAGTTGTCCTGGGAAAGGTAATGGTGATGACGACGAATTTCCTGCGTGATAAATGGAGAAATATGAGCTTCTCAGGGTCAGCGAGGTGCGAGCTGCGATAAGTTTATCTGCGTGTGCGGCGGCGTCCTTTATGATAGGTCGCTCGCTCCATCTAACGTTTCAAACTTGACCTCCAGCTCTCGGTGTCTTCCCACGCGAAGGAAACACCGGACAGAGAGAGACATGCAACAGTACATTTAATGGTCGCAATAGAGACTGCCAGCATACAAAGTTACGTAGGAATTGGTTACAAGGTTTTTTAGATGTAGCACAGTAAGCTAAAATGTTTGTATGGTAGTTATTTTGAAAATAAGTGTCTGGACGACTTAAAACGAACTAATTTAAATCGCTTGCCGTACTACTCGTTTGCCAAATTTTGTTCGAATGGGTTAATTTTTACCCGATACATTGCATAAAATATTTATTTGTTCATTTGGTGGTATCTTACAAAATGTTGGAATGTAACTATGTTTTGGCATGTACGATGCTTTCAATAATTACTGTCAGTATTCAAACTTTGGTCGAAATTTGCAGATCGGTATGTGGCAAATAAACCTAAAATATTTTTATAATCGCTGGTTTCACAAAAACTCCGTATTCATTTGAAATGCGGATATTTACATGGCCTTCCGTAGTATTACTTATGTGCGAAATTTGGCGACAATCGGTTAAGTAGTTTGAGATATGTGATAAATATATACCTCTATGCATTACTGTCTTCACAACTGGCATGCCAATAACAAAATCAATTGACAACGCACAAAATTTGGATGAGATCAGTTAACTGGTTCTCTAGATATGACACATCAGTAGTGTAGAAAAGGACATTCGAACACTGGTTCGTGACAGGGAGCCGGGAGCGGAGGAATGCAAGAGCAGGAGGAATGGATTTGCAGGGGGTCAGCCATTTTGGCGGCCATGTTGGCGGTCATGTTCGCAGTCAGTACATTCTAGAGCATACCATCCCATGGCGGCCATTTTGCCAGCCAGTCAATTAAGAATGTT
Source organism: Clitarchus hookeri (assembly GCA_002778355.1). Classification (NCBI taxonomy): domain Eukaryota; kingdom Metazoa; phylum Arthropoda; class Insecta; order Phasmatodea; family Phasmatidae; genus Clitarchus; species Clitarchus hookeri. The sequence continues at coordinate 13,128 of NQII01006535.1, forward strand.
ATGTAAAAAGTTATGTAAAAATTTATTAAAACTTTTTTTAAAATTATTGGCGAACATATTGGATTATGTCTAGAACATGCGATTACATGGCGGCCATTTTGCCAGCCAGTAAATTAAAAAAAATGTAGAAAAAGATTAAAACTATCGGCGGCCATATTGAATGAGGTCTAGAACATTCAATGACATGGCAGCCATTTTGCCAGCCAGTAAATTAAAAAACTTAGGTAAAATGTTACGTAAAAGTTTATTTTAAAAATTTTACAATTATCGGTGGCCATGTTAGATGATGTCTAGAGCATGCAATGACAGCGGCCATTTTGACAGCCAGGAAATTAAAAAAGTTATGTAAAAAGATTATGTAAAAATAATAATTATTTTTTTTACTATTGCCAACCATACTGGATGGTTTCTAAAACAAACCATTCCATGGTGACCATTTTGCCAGCCAGTAAATTAAAAAAGTTATGTAAAAATTTATTAGAAAAATTTTAAAACTATCGGTGGCCATATTGAACGATGTGTAGAATATTTAATAACATAGCTGCCATTTTGCTAGCCAGTACATGAAATATAATTTAAGCCATATACTATTATAGGGCTTAAATGACTATTTCATAATTTTCCTTGTTGGCATTGAGGCCTATGATAAGAATTAGGCGCCTGCATCATAAACGGTTCGGAAATTACGGCCAACTCTGCTTATAAGTTAGCATAGGGNCGGTTCGGAAATTACGACCAACTCTGCTTATAAGTTAGCATAGGGCATAAATGACTATTTCATAAGTATCATTGCCTGTGTCGAGGCCTATGTTACGAATTTGGCGCCTACATCATAAATGGTTCGGGAATTATGGGCAAATATGCTTATAAGTTAGCATAGGGCTTAAATGACTATTTCATAGTTTTACTTGCCTGCGTCGAGTCCTATGTGACGAATTTGACGCCTAAATCATAAATGGTTCGGGAATTATGGCCAACTATGCTTATAAGTTAGCATAGGGCTTAAATTATTTGATAACTATCCTTGTTGGCGTCGAGGCCTATGTTACGAATTTGGTGCCTACATCATAATCGGTTCGGGAATTACGGCCAACTATGCTTATAAGTTAGCATAGGGCTTAAATGATATTTCATTACTGTGTGGCAAAATGGCCACCATGGAATGGTTTGTTCTAGACACCATCCAATATGGCCGCCGATAATTTTAAATTTTTTAAATAGATTTTTACATAATTTTTTTCATAACTTTTTAACTTACTGGCTGGCAAAATGGGCGCCATGGGATGATATGTTCTAGAAAGTACTGACTGAAAACATGGCCATCAATATGGCCGCCAAAAAAGCAGACTTCCTGCAAATGCATTCCTCCTGCAAATGCATTCCTCCTGCAAATGCAGTCCTTCGCTCCCGGCTCCCTGTCATGAACCTGTGTTCGAATGCCCGTTTCTACACTACTCACATCACCCTAAATTTCAAAACAAATGGCCGCCATTCTAAAAATAAGAGTTAGGCAAGGTCGAAATCTTTAAGAGTCAGGTGTACTTAGTAAGTATTATGTGTGTTCCAATTTTGGTGAAATTCTGTTCATGCGTTCAAATGTTTTTAAAGAGAGCCACACACCAACTCACAGAACACACACAACACAAACATACACAGACACACAAACTGGAAGGTTATCTCATAAGCCTAGCTTTCCTTCCGAAAGAAGGCAAAAAGGGTTGTGATGTCCTTTAGCCGGAAGACTGGCAACGCACAGTCAAAAGATAGTCTCGAGCTCGTCCACGCTGGTGGTCTCTGATTCTGACCTGATAACAAAATCCTACCGTATTAAAAACACAATATACTGCTTGCACGCAGGTGTAAAACTTTCTTGTCATAAACCGACATATGTTTGGCGCCTTCGTTAAAAAAAGCACTCGCTTCGACTACGAAATCCCGCGCACCGTGCATATTAAAGCTTACTCTACAATGGGCTGATGCTAACTGCTGATACCCTGCTAAGGTTAATTCTACTCGGGTTAGGAACACAACGAGTTTTCTTATGGGAGAGTTTATCATAGGGAACATTTCCGCTGCTAGGTGCGCAGTGTTCCAAAGAGGTGACTTTTAATTCAAATTTTAAGCTACGTGAATAATAAGAGATTAATTTTCTTCTTGGTTACGTAGTAATTTTAAATTTGATTTATGATTATTGAAACTATTTGGTTTTTTAACTCAGCAAACAGAGAAAATGTGATACACATTCGACACTAGCGCTTACCTAGTGACGAAAAATTTTAGTAGCCAAACTAAAAGCATTGAGCTTCCCCAACCTGAGTAGAATTAACCTTAACCCTGCTGATGCGGACTGCAGTGCCGATCGTCGCTCTATGCTGCTACAGTGGATGCCGATCCTCTGCTGACGAGCGTAGTTCCATTGACTTAACAATAGGTAGCAAGACGGTCACTTTATTTACGTTCACTCATTTTTTTCTACGCACATTACATCTAAAATGACATTTTTTGCAGTATAAGTAGGCAATACATTATTTTTATTACATATAGTATTGCAGTATCAAACCAGATAAACCAAATAATTGTTTTCCTGCCTTTCTTGCGCCTGCGCAGCTTGAACATGCATTTCATTGGCTAGTTCATCGTGACGTGTTTAGTGATAGCCAATGACGTACACCCTGCCGATCGGCTGCTCATCAGCTGCCNATTGGCTAGTTCATCGTGACGTGTTTAGTGATAGCCAATGACGTACACCCTGCCGATCGGCTGCTCATCAGCTGCCGACTACGAGTTTAAAGTTGGTTAACTTAGTCAGCACTGCACTGCACAGCACTGCTCTGCACATCGGCACTGACGTCACAGGTCACGTGAGCCAATCATAGTTCAGGAATGCGTCGGCACTGCATGCCATCAGCCCAATGTAGCAGAGCCTTAAGGCTACTGCGAATAACNATCATAGTTCAGGAATGCGTCGGCACTGCATGCCATCAGCCCAATGTAGCAGAGCCTTAAGGCTACTGCGAATAACGGAGCTGTGACACTAACATAGTCTCCATATTTCTTTCAAGCATATTCTGACCAACGGATTTGTAAAACTCAGTTGTGATCTTGGTCTAATCGCTCACGTGAGTGATAAAATATTTTTTTAGCTATCCGCCATTCCTACCTACGTATGTGCCACAATTTCACAAGAATAGTCTTTTCTTCTGTTTTTTTTTTTGCAGTGTCATGGTCTTTAATTATAAAAATTAATTTTTTTTCCTCGGCATTAAATGAATGGGATACGATTAATTTAAAAAATGTTCTTTCTCAGCGTACATTTAAAGAACTTTTATAACATCATATATGTTAAATTCGCCAGAATTGCAAGTGTGGATAGGTGAGGTGTAGAGAGATGACAAAATTTTAGTATCTTAGTTGAAGTTACTGTGGGAAACAAAACTGAACAATATTTTCTTTTCTTGTGAGAGTAACGCTGTTATGATAGCAAAATCATCATGATAAAATGCGGTGGCGATTTGGTATACATATATGGTATAAATATTACAAACAAAACATTGTTTTTCTCCTTTAAATGAAATGTACAGCTAAACTGATAGAATAATATTTGGAAAAATGAAATCTACATAAACCAATATTATTTGGTTAAAATAATGTTTTTATTATTCAGTAGCCATATAAAATAATATATATAATCTCAAGCCAATGTTTCATTCAATACATCTCTTTCCTTTTTTCATTGTTCTCCTTCTGAGGATTATCACTATTTATTTGTTAGTAAAGTGGCAAGTGGAATTAATAGATTCTGGAGGCTCTTAACATCGGGGGACTTGAGAGCCAATGAGGGTGAAACGAGGGGAGTGTGGAGCGACGCGGGATACAGAGGCGGGAGAAACGGGGAAATCCCCGAGAAACCCCTCTTACCAGTGGCATCGTCCGGCATGATTCCCAAGTACGAAAATCTGGGGAGTGACCCCGCCGGGAGTCGAAAACGGTTCACCTAGGTGGGAGACGAGTAGTCTGACCGCTTCACCACCGCGGCCTCGCTAGTAAATAAATCATGCTCTTGTTTGTTTTGAAAGACGGTCAATCGTTGCCCTATTTAGACTTCTAAACTATCGTCCTATAGGTGTCGAGACAACTTAGAGGTAATCCCTTCCGAATTCCTTCTATGATTAGTTTTTTTTTTATATGTTGAGACTTGTTTTGTTAGGATCGAAGGTAACTACCATGCCCTCTTTACCAAGAAGTTACGATATGCACTATCTGAGTACACAACCTATAACTTTAATGGTGGCATGGGGAGATGTATATGTAGATCTCACACATCCTACAGGATCACTGTAACAGCAAAAGACCGAACTTCCCTTTCCGTGAGCCGCTATTAACTACGATGAAAGTGTATCAATCGATCAATCACGTATCATTCTCACTGATGTAACAGTAATGAGAACGATTTTATTTCCCATGGGTGGTCACTATTTTATGATAATCATTGCATTATATAAAATTATCTATAATAGTGTGCCTTATTACGTGCACGCGGTGTTTTCCGAAGGTCAAGCCTAGTTGTGCAATATTTCCTGTAAAAATGCAAGCTTGTGTTTTTATGTACTCAAAAAGTTTACCTCCTTCTCATTCGCTGTAACAGCATACGTGTACGCGTCACTGTCCAGCTAATCGACAAGGGAACCGGATAACAAAAATAGCATTTGGTTTAATTTTAACAAGAAATCTGGGCATCTGATATCGTGCAGTAACGTAGTTTCGAAGTTAAAACCAATCAGAAAAATTGTCACTTTAAGGTAGGGCAGTTAACGTCAGTGGTAGCTTTTATACGATTATCACGTCATGCTACAAAAGCTGCACTGAAAGGTCAAGGGAAAGAGTCGAAAGGTCAAGCTGACCACAATGTTCTGGGAAATGTCACAGATGGGCCATCGCTGGGAAAATACAGTGCCTTCTTTAACTAACAATTCCCGCAGTGGTGATTTGTCTGAATGTAGAAATCGCGTGTCTTCGAAGTTCTTGTTGGCCTTGTTATCCTGAAAGTAAATGAAAGGAAATTGCCACGAGCAATTTTTTACACAAGTCTGAATGCCGTTTTCATATTCGTCTGTTATAAACAAGTCCGACGTTTCTGAATGGTGTTCGGAAAAACTGGCACGTAAAAACAGTATACGATAACGTATATAACATCAGTGGCAACTCCATTGGCCCTTAAGAACTTTTGTATACAGACAAGTGTGCATGTACATAAATACAAAAAAAAACACTTACCTTACTTGTGCGATACATGCTCTCTTTGTGTATTTACAGTATGTATTTTATTGTATAGTCGNAAAAAAAACACTTACCTTACTTGTGCGATACATGCTCTCTTTGTGTATTTACAGTATGTATTTTATTGTATAGTCGGAGAAGTGTAGTTAATGTTTCTTCGTAATGTTGCCAAATTTACTTCGCCTAAAATAAGTTTTTAATAGTATTTTTACAAACCATTAAACTGATTAAATATTGAAAATTTGTTTTACAGTTCAAGCACACGTAAAAAAAAATAAAGTTACTTACAAAACAATAACAAATATTAATTCATTATTGTCCCATCCCTTAGCCCAACCGACCATTACCATAGCTGGGAGGTAGTTTCTACAGTTATCCCCTCTCCGTTCCTACTCCTCTGAGCATCTAGCTCCATCTCCAATGACCTAACATTTCGACAGGTAAACAAAGCTAAAACCACAGGAAACGCAGTAAACCAGGATTGCCGCTGATATCCTCGATTTCACTTAGCTGATTTTTCAGATACAGCGTATCGGGCCGAAGGGTCACCATCATGGGAAAACATAGAATAGGAAATCATTTAAANGCTGATTTTTCAGATACAGCGTATCGGGCCGAAGGGTCACCATCATGGGAAAACATAGAATAGGAAATCATTTAAAGTCACATAAAAAATACTGACAATAATTTAAAGCTAAATGTAAATAATTCATTTCCTTACAAAAGCAAAAGTAAAATACGCGTTACTTAATAATGTAAAGGCAAAGAGGGCGTGAGCGTGACAAGTGACTGATCATACATAAAGCATGTGTTGGGGGCTAGCAATACACCGATACGTTCCAATTCTGTGCACAGGTGGAGAAAGATAAGCTGCCAGCTTGGAGTGTAAAGAGCAGGGCTTTTCAATTAGCGCACCATGAGTTACATGCGTTGCTCCTAACTCATCAGGCCGACCCGCGGACAAATTATTTATTCTACATTCGTGTCTAAAATATGCTTTCGAATAAAACTGCCCAGTTTAACCTTGAGTGCCACCATCATTTGCATAAAACTTGTAGTAAAATTATGTATTATTTCATTTACAACTGATATTGCATAGCTCGACCATGACTGTAAATAAGTTAATGTAGCCCGTCAAGCATTGTAATTATTTGTAAGAGGCCCGGTGGGGAAACAAGTTGAAAATTCCTGGTATAGAGTATACGATCGCGGAGTTGCTGTCAAAACAAAGGGTAACGTGTGACGTCAGAGGTACTGGGTGACTGGCGTGTCCTATGCGTGTTTCCTTCCTCGCGTAGCACTACGGATGCCAGTTGTTTTGATTTTAGAGTTCGCGGTAACGTTACGCTGTGGGCTTGTGTTGCGGCTGTTTCAGGGATTTCCTTCTTACTTTAAATGGTTTGTAGATAATAAATGTGATTATAACTAGAATTTCTGTTCTATATATGTGGTGGCTTACCTTAACATTGTTAGCAACCTTGCGAGAAACGAAAACCGTTAGGTCGAATACTATTAGTTCCCATTAACAATTACAGATATTCCCCCATACCCTCACACTTTTTTTCTTCTCTCTTTGACTCACTGGGCAGCATCACACTATGAATACAATTGCATTCGCGAGTTATGGTTACCTATGAAATAAATATAAGTTGGTGTTACCTTTTGTTGATTTCATTCACTATCAAATCTGTAGTTATTTGCTGACAGTCCGAAAGTCGGCGAGGACCTGTTTTCTGCGGTGGTTCACCATTGCCTCGCTCGGTGTGAAAGTGAGCCACACAAACCAAACACTTGAAAAATTCCAAGTGTCTTTTCCGGGAATCGAACCAAGAATATAGTCAATTTACGGTTACCTAAAACTTTTCTGAAGCCCTGCTAAAGTTCCACTTCCAGGATATTCCACCACCTCATGCAAACAAAGCTTAACCGAGTCTAGAATATTACACCAAAGGGACACATCTTATTCGTGCGCACTCAGTGTAATGATATTTTGGATAAGAACTATTTCTTACTAGGAATTTCCAACACATCTATTTTCTCCCTTTGTAAATTAATATAAATTATAATTTACATATTATAATTAACAAATAAAATATTAGTAAGAGTTAATTTAACTAAAAATAGTATACTTTTCTAACACAAGTATAAAACGCTTTTGATACAAGATGTATTCAGGAAAACTACGAAGCACATCATACATGGGATGATTTTTCAAAGGTTTGATTCAAGAAGCATGAAGAAACCGAGAATAGGCTATATATTGANCACATCATACATGGGATGATTTTTCAAAGGTTTGATTCAAGAAGCATGAAGAAACCGAGAATAGGCTATATATTGAAAGGCAACCACACTTCCTGCTAAACCTGGACGCGGTTGTTAAAGCTGTAACAAAATTGAAAGCGTTGCTGACAAAATATATCTCCAAACTTTATCAAATCATTAATACATTTTCGCGTGCAGGTTTATGGATTATAGAATAACGTTAGCTCACAACCATCCCCCCCTCACACCACCCCCCGCCTAGCGCACTTTGCTGGCGCCTTCATGGCGGCACNCACATCATACATGGGATGATTTTTCAAAGGTTTGATTCAAGAAGCATGAAGAAACCGAGAATAGGCTATATATTGTAAGGCAACAACACTTCCTGCTAAACCTGGACGCGGTTGTTAAAGCTGTAACCAAATTGAAAGCGTTGCTGACAAAATATATCTCCAAACTTTATCAAATCATTAATACATTTTCGCGTGCAGGTTTATGGATTATAGAATAA
>NQII01006535.1:21999-53308 GCA_002778355.1 Clitarchus hookeri
ATGTCTTCTACAGTGGCGGTACCTGCGTTGAGTTAATTTACTACCCAACGTGAGGCCTAGATAAGCCTGCAGTAATATACCTCAAATTCAATTGACCGCCTATCATGAGGCCCAGTATAACAGGAATTANCTTCTACAGTGGCGGTACCTGCGTTGAGTTAATTTACTACCCAACGTGAGGCCTAGATAAGCCTGCAGTAATATACCTCAAGTTCAATTGACCGCCTATCATGAGGCCCAGTATAACAGGAATAAACTCACGCGAGCTGCGTCAAGTTAAATTGGCGCACAACGTGGGGCCTAAATACATCAACATTGTTTTACTGAATCATTTTTATGATACATGTAGAGGAATGGCTTTTCGAAGTGTACCCTTATTAAAAGCAATACTTTTCATAACTCTAGAAAACATTTTTTTTGTAATGAGAACTAATGTGAGTCTTTCATATTCATGGGTATACGACTCATGAAAGGCGTAAGTAGTCTCAATAACACGGTTACCACATTTCGTTTCTTATGAAAACCACTAACACATTTACACTTACCAGTGACGTCAATAAGCGCATATCATAGCTTAAAATAATGATTATCATGTGTGCTAAATACTGGCAGAAACAGTACAATTATTTTTACACGAGCGTAAATACACTTGTAGGTAAAATTACTCCACTATTTCAATTCGGAATTTTTTCTTTAACATAAGCAGATTTTTAACAACTTTTTTTTTTTTTTTTTTTTTTACATTTTTAATATCTTTATAATTCACATTGGAGGAGAGACGACAATTTCAACCATTTAATTCGTTAAGTTATCGAGGTATTTGTGAAAAAGTCAAAATGTATTGTCTAAATCAGGAAGTCAGTGCTTTCTTCTCTATATTTTATTTAAATGTATGGACATTGTTTTATAACCCGCTGCTTATCGCAGTCATTATTTACCAGGGTATGCGTTTAACGCAGCATGTAGTCCATTGGCGTTTTAAAACAAAATATAGCATNTCGCAGTCATTATTTACCAGGGTATGCGTTTAACGCAGCATGTAGTCCATTGGCGTTTTAAAACAAAATATAGCATTTAATTGCGAATCCTATCATCATGCTAACCATCGCTTAAATTAATCCACTTCCGGGTGATTTACCGTCAATTTGTCTTCCCAAGTCCTACATCGTCATTCAGCTCAGTGATCACAAAATTAAGAATTGAAATTATTGAGACCCCGCCTGTTATATTATCGTCAAAATGACATCTCAAACATAAGATATTTCTAAAGTGTTCATGACCTCTCAAAGACTCAGAACGATCACCAAATAGCAAGAAAAAATTGTAGGTCTGTGTAGATACTGGAGCAGTGTTCTCTCTAGTTAGCAGAAATGTACATATGCCTGACAGAGACGTAAAACTGATTTCTCGTCATAANCTGGAGCAGTGTTCTCTCTAGTTAGCAGAAATGTACATATGCCTGACAGAGACGTAAAACTGATTTCTCGTCATAAAGCTTAAAATGAAAACAGTTTTTTGAGACCAAAGATAAGATCAAATATTTTACGAGGGCTGTTCCGAAAGTTTGCGAACTGGCAACACAGCGCCGATTCTATGGGAGCGATTATGTGGCTGCTGACATTGAATATGTAGTATTTTGCGAGATTTTTTTCTTTTTGAGGAAATTCGTAGTGCGTTTTTTTTTTTTGCTCTCTAGAGGATGTGAGGCCCATCATTTGAGGCAAACTTCAGGAAGGAGGTGCTTCCTGAAAGGCAGACGAACTAAAAATTAATATCAACATATGTCCGTAAATGTGCATAAAGACTGTAATTAGAGCCCGTGGACATGGGCTGGAAAGCAGAACCAACAAGGGAGGCATAAAAGATGAGAAGCAAATGGTTAAGGGTGGGATCGTACGTACGAAGATGGCGCCACTGGTCGCCCCGCGGAGCATAATCTGTCTCACGCACAGCGTGTTTATGCGCAGTCTTGGAGCAACTTGGTTAGTGAATGGATGTGTGTTGTGTGGTGCAGCTAAAATGGCTCGTGTTATTCGTGCCGGGAAAAGACCGAGATGATCTTTGTATACGGTCAGGCGAATGTAAATCGTCGAGATGCCGCACGGATGTAACAGGTAATGTACCCTCACTGACAGCATCCGACCCATAAGCCTTTTTGCAGCTGTGTTTCGGCGTTCGTGTGAAACGGGCTCCTTTGATGGCACGTGTGACAACGGCATGCATTTTGATGTCTTGCAACATTTCTATTTGACCACATATCTGTACTGTACCACTATCCCAATTACAATGCTGCTGTGCATTCGACAGTGTTTCTGCACATTTCCGTATATATGTTGATATGGATATAGTTGTTCGTTTCCCTTTCAGGAATCACCTCCTGACATTTCCCCCCATTGTCCGGCCTCATCCTGTATACAAGTTGAACAGCAGTATGTACTGCAATAGCGGATGAGAAGTATGTCCCGCTAATAACCGGACAAAGAACTAATATTGAATTTTGTTTCAAGCTACGTAAAAGTTGCCGGGAAACGTCAAACAAGCGTGTGGCAAAGAATTTGTCGGCATATCAACCGTATTCAATTATTGGAAACATTTTAAGTAAGGTGAAAGCAATGTGCAGCATAATCTGTAAAGTGAGCACCTAGAAACATAGGCTTAGCGGCCTGCCAACGAATTTATAGGCGTTTTTCTTATTTTAACAGTTTCTCTATTGTCGCAATGTTCCCGTCATTCACAGGTTTTACTGGGCGCCCACTTCTGGGCTCATCCTGCACACTGGTTTCGCGTTACTCAAAACTACTTCCACCTTTCACTTATTTTCTCAAAATCAACCAACTATCTGACTATAAACAAATTTAATATTTTCAGATAATAAAAAATATTGCATCTTAAATCTAGAACCTTACAGTAGCGGTTGAAATATTTTCATTTGTTAGCGATGTATTGAATTGCGATGATATACTTCAGCTACAACAGAGTGAAAGCTGTGGAATTTCTCCATCTCTTCTGATTGGCAGTGTCTAATCCAGTCCAGAGTAAATCCCAATCGCCAACTGTGTTCTCTGGCTGTGAGTGACGCTCATATTTATGACAGCGTTCCGGTAACGTGTGATGGAGATTTCATTATAAAACGTCGTTGCCTCTGATCGCCACCCATCGCATTCCCCAGAGTATTGAACATTTCCGCTGAGGTGAGCCGCAATATTGCCTGGTTTATTCTTTCCTTCAACACATCAACACCGTTTCATTAAATAAAGGAATATTATTTTCGTACGAGTTCTGTTATATTTCCTTTGATTCCATATAAAACAAGCTAAACTAAATTCTCTTACCTTTAACCTGAGAAATATTGCCATTTACACTTAAAATTAGCCACAAAGTATGGGCCTATGAATCACGAAGATAATTAAAAATATGTTTAAGAGTTGCTGGGGGAGGAATGAAAGAAAACTTCCGCCACAAGAGGAATGTTCTTATCATCTTTGCGTTCTTCTCACGAAATACGCATTCCTCGCTCAAAGGAAAATGCCGAAAGGTGAGGTTTTCTGTTTGATTCAATGGAGAAACTCTTTCACGTTTTAGTACGGTTTTTGTTTGATTCAATGGAAAACTATTTCGCGTTCTAGTCGAATCAGAGACATGTGTTGTTCACACAAGTAAACGTGTTGACAAAATTTATCTCAAAATAAATTTTTTTATAATATTGTAGATACTAAAAAAACATTAATAAACAAATTTCAAATGATTTCTGTTGGAACTGTAAAAGCATAATCAAATTCTTCATTTTGCAATAAGATTTAATAGCAGACTTAATAAGAAGTTTGGTTTTCTTTTTACCATAAAAACATAATGAAATTTAAAAAAATTTTGTTAGATAACAATATGTCGCTGGTTTGTTTCCCGTTAATTGGAATTATCTGACTTCTATTGTTTCGAACATTAGTTATAGAAAACAAAATCACACTTACATATTCCTTCAGTAAATAAATGACGGATCAACTCGAACGTGTCAAGAGAAAATGCCACTTTGTGGTCAGCATTGTTTTACAAAATAAATTGCGCTGTTTTTTATTTATCTGTTTTTTTTTGTCTCATATTTCTGCTACAAACACATAATGAGCCAAAAATATTAATTTACTTTACACACAGTACTTGTCTAATAACTAGTAGCGACGATGAACATTTAGAGTTTTGCTCATCTAGAGCGATAATATTTTGCAAATTGAAGCTCCAATAATTTTAACTTAAAATATATTTTATTACTGGAAGCAATTATTTCAACTAAAGTTATTGTTTTAACGGATATTTCCGTTTATAAAACATAACTTATGTGAATATTTATTTTTATGGTACAGATTTATTTTGAAAATTCAATGTTTTATGTTTAGAGCCAGATATTAATAATTTTTCTTTGGAGTTGTTACTTAAATGGAACCGTTTGTTTATCTGTTACCCTGCTAGCGCAGTTTACACACACACATAGGATTAACCTATTCCAATAATAATTAAAATTTTAAATTATCTGTGGCAAATTCGGCATGGTGGCGTGAAAGTTGGCCCGGTTCAGTGTCTATCAGCCACCTTGATTTTCGTGAGGACCAAAGCTTCTCTGACAGGGATAAAGGATATTTTGCGTTCATCAGCAGCAAAGAGACGCGTGGCAATATCAAGACAAAAAACAAAACCTAATCAGGCAACCTTGGGTGCACAACTATAAAGAAAATCTGTGCGAACGGCCCGCGCATAGGTTTCCTGGTCCACTGGGCAATAATTGTTAATTAATTATTATAATAAAATTTGTATAAATTTAATCCAATCAATGTTACAGGCGAGCCTTTGATACTTTACGGAACGTAAAGCAACCAGTTAGAGGCGAAAAAAATGGCCGTGAACAATTTGTGTCATTGTAATTTATAACTTTCCTGACGTGTGTGTGCTAATCCTGCCAATATACTTTGTTGATTGTATGAGAGTAGTTTCATGGACCATAATAGGTCTGACTAATGGTTCTATATTAGTTTCGTATTAGTAGATTAGTTGTATGGTAAATGAAGAAAATTAATCACTCGAAGGAGTTATTACGCATTAAGTTTAAGATATGTAACTGCATTTTTACAAACAAATATTTTCATTAACATTAAAATAATATTTTATTTAATAAGTTATTCATTTCATAGTATTTTACCATAATTACTTTTACTAGGTAAATATAATAAAAAAATTGAAAATTCCTTTAAAATATGTTTTTTCACCATTTCCACTTCCGCGGATTTGTCTTCGTGCCGAGGACAACAACCCACGCTGAGCCACGCCAACATTGACTGCACTACGCCGCGAATCTGGCGCGTTAATAATGAAACACAGTCGCCATCAGGTGTTATGAGCTCTTGATCCGGGACACGTTATTAGTGGAGATTCGACTGGGTCGATAATCAGCAGCCCTTACATGTCTGAAAGGCTGTCTGGATTGCTCTACATGGGCAATTATGGAATAGGCAACTTGCCGAGGACGTTACTGGACTCCGCGGGAAACACGATGGGTATCTGGGTTTCTGTACCACGCGTCACAGCCTGGCCTCCCTCCCCGCCCATCGCAACCAGTCTTCAGATGACCCNCCTTCTCCACTAACAATGTTCGGGACACGGCTGAATGGCGCCAATCAACACGCGGAAACTTCCCGTCCAATCCGAAGCGCCTTCGTGTGACGTCATGGCCCCAACTCTCTCCGGGGAGACGGTAAAGGTAACCATCTCGATGGGATTGGATTTAGACAACACCTGTTAATGTTTTCCAATAAGCGTCAATAGCACAGATAATATTACTGTCGGAAGGTTTGTCTCTCGTCTGTTGAGCATTATAAATATATTTAAAATATCAAGATTTAGTTTCCGTTGAGGGTAGCAGTGGACACCATTACCTACAAGAGTTTTTGCGCTCATAATAAAAAGTTGTTCTAAAGTTCTATATCCGCAAATAGTATTTAAAAAATTTATTTTTGCTGCTAACAAATTTAAGAAACTATCAAAAATACCGTAAGTGTTGTAACTAACTTCCCCCCCTACGAAATTACACTCGCTGCTCTAAAATATTCTTAGTAGTATTGTTTTTGTTCATGACAATACTGAGAACGATGACAGGAAGAAAAGTTTTAAAATTAATACTTTCTTCTCTATATTTTATTTGACCAGATTCAAATTGTGTTTATGACCTGCTACCACTCGCAGTTAACATGTATCAGAAAATTACTTTTAACCTGCGATTGCATTTGTGCACGTGAATCAAAACAGTTAAAGTTTCTTGAAATATGAGTAAAATTTGGTACTGAAATTATGAAAACAGCTTTACTTAATTTACTGCAACGTCAAAGAATTACTACCCTAACTAAATCTTGCTGATGTAATAATTATTTATATATAAAACTGGTGAAATTCATCGCTTCGAGGCACTTTTATCTAGTATTCTGAAATTATAACCGTGCGTACCACAGACTAAAGAAGCAAAACGAACTCGTGTTTCAACATCGGCTACTGGTTTTCCCTACAGAACTGTCAAAGTCTTGTGTTAAAACATTACCGCGGATGTTCTCCAACAGTAAACAGATTCAAGTTTCATGATAAAAAAAAATTAATTTGTGCACTATTCGAGCTAAAACTTGGCCAGAACACAGAATACTTAAGAATAAAGAGGTAAAATGGCCCACCATACAGCGACCTCTAGCCGCACACGCCAGCAAAATGTTGGAACGCCGTTCACCAATCAGCACCTGGTAACCTACTTACCAGCTGCAGCCCAGCCAATAGGGAACCTTTCGCAGNAATGGCGTAACTTGCCAGCAACATTTTGGAACGCCGTTCACCAATCAGCACCTGGTAACCTACTTACCAGCTGCAGCCCAGCCAATAGGGAACCTTTCGCAGCATGCAGTAACTAATTATAAGCAAGGCCCGTTCCCAGAGCCTCGCGCAGCCAATCAGATAAGGACACCCACATCAAAGGAGACGCCTCACTATTTCGTCTCTACGTAATTATCTAAGTACTCTGTGCTCCGAATAAATTTTTAAGATCTTCAAAACTAAGTGTAACATTTCAAAAGATGTATTCATGTAAACATTGATTAAAACATAGTCCAATACATCTAGATTTGAAGTACTTAAAAATAAAAATAAAAACAGTTTAGTGATATAAATAGGAAGTTGGTTGCAGCGTCGCTAGCATTCGCACTCTACGCCATGTTCCCTCAATGGTTAAAAGCATTTTATTAACTGAACTTTCTACTACGGTGTTTTCGTGGTTGCGTAACTTGTGCGTCTAATGTACGCAGTAACCGTGCTCTGTAGGCAATATTAATATTCTTAGCTGTGCCTGGGAAACACTCGCGACTATATGTACGAATATGTACATACTGCAGCATACAGTCAATCAAATGAGCAATATTCAGAAAACCCGTTTGTATACTGACATTTACAAGATTCAATATACATACCAACGACATACACGACATACTGCATGACAAATGCTATTAGAAAATACTCTATCTAATGTAAGAACAACATGCCACAAATTAAAATTAATACTGTTCTTAAGAGTATCTTCCTTAAATAAAAATGTATTAGAAATTAAAAGAAAACTTTGTAAGTGCTACACAGAACCTGAGAACAATTCATAATGTTGCTGGTAACAAACAAGCATTTCAGACCACTGGCATGACATGTGTACTGAGAAACGTTTTCTTAGAGTCTTTGATGACAGTAAAAGAAATATAAATGCAAATGCTTACAATTCATGTTAATACTTACTTTCACTTATTATCTTTCACGCAGACATTAAAAACTTTTCGTCTCGCAACTCTGTAATGTATTAAAATATATAATATAACATATTAAAATTCTTGTTATTATTTTTTAATTATAGCTGTCCAATGAAACATGCTTCAATAGTGCTAAATGTTAAAGAATACAATATCAAAACGTAATTAAAATAATGTTCCAACATAGTCTCAGTCTTTAAGCTCTGATTGCTCATTTTGTGATAACGCAAGCAAAAGTTGGATACATATCAGATAAAATATCTGTTTAGATGCGAAATTTAATCTTATCTGTCAAAAAATGAAGTCAGGGAATGTAACGAAGCTTCCTTTAAGAACGCTGTGAAACATATATTAGGTAGCTTATATTTATACCAGACGTTGTGCAACTTGCAGATATTACACGTGATGTGATTTATCTGTAGTAAAATATACTAATTTGTTTTCCACATTAACTTATTAAAATCACACTTGTACAGTTTTTTGAACAAAATAATAAAATTAACCCAAAGTTTACTAAAATTAATAAAACAATTGTAAAAGTATTTCCGTAATGAGGCTGTGGGGCCGCGGTGGTGTAGTGGTCAGATTTCTCGCTTCTCACCAGGGCGAACCGGGGTCGTTTCCCGGCAGGGTCGCTCCCCGAATATTCGCACGTGGAAATAGTGCCGGACGATGCCGTTGGTCGCTTTTTCAAAGCGCCGTATTTCAAAATATACGAGTCAGATATATACAAAACTACTCAAGAACCCGGCACCGTACCTTCCTACAGACATTCCACCAAAGAAATGATAGGGTCTCCGCATGAAAGTCCCATAGGTACACAAGAGTGACGAGAACACTGCGCGCCAGTTGAGAGGCTTGCTCTTAGCGGCGATGGCGCACTTGAAGCGCGTGGCAGTGTCGTCCTTATCGCCCCCGCGCTTCACCACCTCGAACGTAAGAAAAAGCTCCAGGTAGGCGGGAGCCTTCACATGTGGAATCCTGCTCTTTCGCTCGGTCGATCCCGAGCTCGGCAGCGCCCTTAATTTACTTTACCACGCGCTCAGCAAGAAATATTTCACAGAAATTCATGAACCTATGCAAATAAAGAAATGTAGCGGATTTTCAACCGACTTCCTTCAAAAGACCACAAGCACCAACACCATCTAGTAGTCACACAAAGAAACCTCAGGAAGATCCATGTCTTGGTCAGCCCGTGGTACTCCTTGCATTCCCCCAAGCGAGGTGGTGCAGTAGTAAATCGTTGAACTTGCATTANGGGGGGGGGTTGGGTTCGAAGCTTGTGTTCGAATCTCCGTCCGGCCACCCAGGTATAGGTATTCCATGGTTTCCCGTTATAACTCAAAATGAATGTTGGGATGGTTATTGCCATAGACTAAAGATGAATTACACCGATTGTTCATCTTCTGCGCATGTATCCTAAACCACCACAACTGTCAAAGTCATGATGTCAACAATGATGAACGTGTTTGTTTGAATATCTTAATATTTTTAATGACGAGCACTAATATACCAACAAAATACTTTTACCAATTTGAATTTAAACCGCATTACAAATTTGTTAGAGGTTCTGTAACAACATCTCCAAACACTTGTTTACCAAATAATGTTCTAACCTCAAATCCAATCCACGCCGGTGTTTTGCTAGACGTTTCGGTAGTTGAGTTGGGACACGCAGGATAGTTGCGCGCTGCCAGCGAGATCGATTTACCTCATCTCTAGTCTATGATTACTGCAGGCTAAGCCTGCTGCTCTGAGTAACTTGCTCCGTCTTCAACGACTTCGCTGTCGACGGGACGTTAAGCTCTACCTACATAACTACGTTCCTTACATCCGGTAGTACTTCCGAGTTGTCCCGACACCTCACTCCAAACCAACGCTTCCCGGCCTTAGTGCATCGTGACCAGTCCTCCTATCAACGCATCCGACACTCATCCTACGTTAACCATCTCGTCCATTACCACAAAGAAGCTGAATAGGTCGGCAGCAACGACTCCAAAGATTAAATTGGCGGAAAAATTATTTTTGCGTCCCTATCAGCCTGAGGTGTGCTGCGAACGAACATCAGGGTCGCGAAAGTCGACTTTGGCGACTCCGTGGAAGAGTCGTTTCGCGCACAAAGGATCTACTCCAACCCAAGCACGCGTAGGTAGATTTCAGAGTTCTTCGTTCGCACGGGGAAAAAATTACAATGCCACCAAGTTATAAGTAGGGGGTTTTGGTGGCTCCGAGGACAGGAGCTGGGGGCTGTGGTTCCGCGGTGTCAACGCCATCTTGGATGACGTTTCGGCCACCTTATTTGATTCTGTCTTCTTGGATGTCCTTGACTTTGACATTTTTGAGTCCGCCATGTTGTTTTTGATTTTGTCAAAAATTTATAAAAAAAATTACATTACAAAAATATTAAGAAATTATTTTAAAAAAACTTAAAAATGATTTAAAAACTTATTTTAAAATATATTTAGAAAAATTTTATTTCCGGATGTCCCCCACACCCCCTTCTGCCCATACTCATTCCACCATCATGGTAGGTGTAGTTGACCATCTTGGTAGGCGTCACAGCCACCATCTGCCATTGTGGTAGGTGTAGCCGTCCGCCATTTTGGTCGGTGCA
This sequence comes from Clitarchus hookeri, assembly GCA_002778355.1. Lineage (NCBI taxonomy): Eukaryota > Metazoa > Arthropoda > Insecta > Phasmatodea > Phasmatidae > Clitarchus > Clitarchus hookeri. The sequence continues at coordinate 32,422 of NQII01006535.1, forward strand.
GTCCGACATATTGATAGAAGTAGCCGTCCGCCATCTTGGTCGGTGCAGTCCGACATATTGGTAGGAGTAGCCGTCCGCCATCTTAGTAGGCGCGGTTAGCTGCCATGTTGGTCGGTGCAGTTCGACATCTTTGTTGGCGTCATGGCGATCATTTTTGTTATATTTGCCCCAAAACTGGCATAAATACACTACTGGCTTTCAGTGGAAGAAACGTCTAAGTACAGTTTATTAAAAATCGCTGGAATAAATTACAAATAAATGTATGGCGTACGAAAAATATAATGCAGACAGTTAGAGAAATTTTAGACGAAGAATAAAGATGGTATAGTATTATATAGGGACCCCAGTCCGAATACAAACCTGTGCTTTGATTATTTTTAACTAACTTTGTACGTGATTTTTTTTGTCTGTTTACGTGCTTATACGCACCTTATATATACAATTAAGCAATATTTTTCGTTTAGACATGGCGTACGGCCTCCAGTTCGAGACCCGAAACGATAAAAATTTTAATTTTCTATCGGACTTAGAAAAAAAATAGCTGTTATTACCCTATGATCGCAGGAATATATAATGAGGGCGAAATGGGACATTTAAGAGAATAATTCAGGGCACGGAATTAAATAAGAGGTTTGCAATTTTATTAATGACATGAGTTTCGAATTATTTTTTAACGAACTTTGTAGGTGATATTTTGTCTGTTTACGTGCCTATACGCACATAATATACACTTTTAAGCCATATCCATGGGTTAGGTATGATTTAGAGGCCCTCAGTTCAAGACCCAAAGCCATAAAAATATATCTATTTCCCCTCGGACTTGGAAAAAAATTGTGTTTTCACTTCGTAATGGGAGAATGTTTCAGGAATATGCAATGAAGGCGAAACGGAAGATTTAAAAGAATCATTAATATAGTGATATACGCGGTTTCCAAATTGATTAATGGTACGAGTCTCGGATCATTTTTAACGAAGTGGTGCGTGATTTTCTGTATGTTAGGTACACCCAATATATATGTTTAGGCAATATCCATATGTTAGGTATGTCGTAGGGGCTCTCAGTTCATGATACGAAACTATTAAAAAACAGTTTTTCTATCGGACTTTGAAAAATATCTGGTGTTTTCACTCTTCGACGGGAGAATGTTGCAGTAAAGGTGAAACGTAAGGCTTAGAAGAGTAATTATGGAGTCGGGATGAAATATTAAGATCTCTATTCTATTAATGACCTGAGCTTTGGAAGTTATTTTAGCGATGTTCTTACATTAATTTTTCACTGTTTAGTATTCATGCGTAGTTTGAACAGAGTTGTAAGCAATATACCTCGGGTAGGCAAAGCCCAAAACCATAAAAATATATGAATTTTCTCTCGGTCTTAGAAAATATTGGACAGCGTTTTCAAGTGATGGGAGATTTTTTTAAATGTGTTTAAGTATAAATAAAAAAACATAAAATACACGAAAAAAACTTGTAAACGAAAATGGGAATCGATAGTTTGTCGTGATAATTGGAACAGGACCGATGTGAGAATTAAAAATAACCAAAGGTCGAACTTTGGAAAAGTGTTCGTCTAAAAAATATAATTATAATGTAAATAATAACTTTCAGAATGAGTATGAATTATACCTTGCTGAGTAGACAAGATTGTCTGACCTATCTGTGCTCTCTGTCTGATTATATTGACGACATAAATTAAATTCGTGTGATATTTACAGTTTAATAACGACGAGAGCTTCAGAATTTTTATTCTGTAGATATATGCACGTGTCTTTCCGAATATGTACCTGTTCATACGCACATGCTTTATAAAAAAACATTAATTCACAAGTGCGATAAAAGCTGTCTCGTGCAAAAAAAATGGGGGTTTTATCATTGTGCGAACATGGTACGTGGATCTGTCTTTCATAAGCAAGATTGTGTTTCAGCTGAGGGTGCAAGGAGTCTGTATAATTGTTTACAGATTAAGGGATATGACTGGACGTAATCTCTATAGAGATCTTTCAGGCATCAACTCTGATTTATGTACATTTGATCACTGCATCTTGATCATAATCGCATTTATTGAATGCGATATATTAATAATTTCTTTCCGAAATAATTGTATGGCATATTTATAGCTTTTCTTTCGGATATGTGAAATCACGTTCCTACGCGGAGAGTAGGCGAATATTATCCTTGGAGAAATGATTTTTTGGTTATATATATATATACATATATATATATGTGTGTGTGTGTGTGTGTGAACAACGCTGCACCTCGTAAAAACTGGGATGTTCTAATTTAAAAAAACTTTCCCTGGAGCAATGCATTATTATACAATATAAGAACCGGCATTACAAATAAATACCGTGGTGTTTAAATAAAGAAATTTATCTGTAGAAATGCATTTTTACCGAATATAAGATACGATTTTCCGCAAGCAAAATTGAAGTGTTCAGATAGAAAAATATTCACTAATAAAAGGGAAGTCTAGAGAATGTATGTGCAACAAGTTATACTTATTATGGATCAAGTCTGGTCCGCGCCTTAATGTGTGTGCGAGACGAGATGTGGATGAAGCTGTATCGAAATGACACGGTATAGGTAAAAAAATTATCGCATTGAAACCTGGTGGCCAATATCTACGTGCGGAGTTTTTTTTGAAGTTATATTTCTTTTGGCGCGTTGAGGGTAAAAGTTTAGTGTGCAAAGGAGATCGTCCTTCTTCGGTCATTTTATCGTTTTCCAACTTACATAAATTATTTTCATACGTAATAAAATTGTATTTTAGTAACCCCAAAGAAGTATAACTTCTAACGCGCGTACATAATTACAAGCCACCATTTTTTTTCTCCCACATTTCTCAGTGTAGAAAACTTTGGACGACAGTTTTAATAATTAGGGCAAGGACACTCGCTATTAGATGTTCCCGATTTAAAATATTGAGTTTCCCCATCCACTCAGAAGACGATTCTGTATTACTAGCTTGATACAACTTGAATGATACAAGACTGTTGTTTGGAGATCGTGTATTTACGCAGTATCATATTTGCAGCTCTACATCACCTGACAATCAGAAAGAAAAATTATTGCTTGGCGTCTAGAATTGCAAATTTCACCCGCTTCTCCCTACAGCTTTCTTATCTAAAAAATAAAGTTGTTGTGAAATGTTAGCACTATTTCTTATAGCTTTACTTTACAGTGCCGTCACTTATATTTTACGACCGTTCTTAGGACAGTCGCTTGTCGATCGTGTAAAAATTAATTCCGATTAAAACAGGTTCCTTTTACTTACGGAACACAAATTACATTCTATATATAGGACAAACCATCACTCTTTAAAGCGGCCGTATTTTCCCGTTTCAAATAAGTGAGTAAGATTCGAGGTACTCATTAAATTTTTCCGGTGGCATCAGCGTGGAATACGAATGATGTTTTGACCGCTCCGGTCACGGAACCGTCTAATTCGCCCCCATCATCCGCCGCGATCCGGGAACTAAATTTCTGAGAGGTCTTTTCACTTCAAATATTCATCGTCGTCTGTTGGCCGAGACCGCGACGAAGGAAGGTACGGAGCTGGAAGGCTGCTCGCGTAGATATCTCCCTGCTGCGTCACGCGAACGAACGCCTTAATATAATTGCGTTCGTGAATGAATTATGGCCACTTATCAGTCATCCTACCCTCCGCCAATTCGCCTGGAATTATCGCGTCCGTTCCGCGCTGATAGGGCGGGGAATCATCCCGTCTCCGCCCGCAAGCCGATGCTTGGGCCAGCTATTCTCGAGGACGTTTTCTGGTCCCGGGGTTCCTGTTACGTGGTCATATATCTCGTTGGTTATATAAGTAATAAACACATCTTATCTGCCTTGGGTGATCCTTAAATGATTTACGCCGTACAATAACAGATTGAAACGCTTGTTACTTAAATTGTTGATGCCTTTATGAAGGTAGGTAGGTAAGGCTGTTCACGGTAAAATTGGCAATTTTGAAACCCTGTTTGTATGCACATTGTGTATTCTTCCACCCAATGAACAATTAACGTTACCATGAACTTGATGACTTTATTTGTGCGTCGGTCAAGGACAACTTTAACATTTTTAGAAAAGTTACATATCATACAAACAGTTTATTGTTACACGTATATAATTAAAAACACATTAAGTAAAATATAATATTTCACTATTAACAACCGTTAACTTAACATTTGTAATTTAACATTAACTCATGAAATCATTTAATCTCCATCGTTGTAAACTTGACTAGGCGCGTAACAGTCCGTCTGCCTCTTAAAACATATACGCAGGTGGCGGAAGTGACATTTTTCAAAGGTTGACTTCAGAACTGCTCTCTTTACCGTAAACCGTTTTTAGTTGGGTCTTAACGTCTTGTTGACAGATATGTCATCTGAGACGGAGCAAGTTGTTCAGAGATGAAGTAGCGGGAAAGGAGTCGTCCATGGACTGTATTAAGGAACCACCCCAGTCATCGTCTGGAGATATTTCAAGAAACAACTAATAACCGAAATCAGGATGGCCGAACCCGGATTTGAAACCAGGTCCTTCCGAATGCGATTCGGAGAGTTTACCATTGCGGCACTTGGCTCGGTGATGCCTTTAAGATAATAGTTCCCTGAATCCAGGTATATATTTCCATTCGGACTCTAAGAAGTTTGATATTTTCGCCTCTCTCCAGTAACTTTCTCATAACGTCTGGTATGAGCGGAATGCAGCTCTCCCGAACAGGAAAACAGTTTGGTTCAGCCCAAATTTTCTCATAGCAGAATTAAATGCAGACGATAAAAAATTCGTTCGAGGCTTAACAAAAGCATGTGGAATGAGCCAACGCTGTGTGGAAACTGGTGACTTTCTTAACAGTTGGTTCTGGTCGGGCCGGCATTTGTCCGACGTCAGATGAAGTATTTAGTGGAGGAAACCGTAAAAAAAGGTGGGGGAGATAACGGAATCACATCTAGGTACTTGACATTCCGTCATCCATATAATGAGATGGAACCGGAGAGCTCATAATTCGGCGAGCAGTTATGCACGACTGGATAACCTTTATTCTACAAACGCAAACATTATTCATCGGAGGTAAGCTATCCATGACAAAATTTTTAAACGTACGTTTTAAAGATGACTGCAAGGTTCCGAACCACAAACGTATACTGACTCTGTGTTTAGAAATGTATTGGTCGTTTCGGAGTTAGACAAGACACATAACAGAGTACCATTAGAGTCTAAATGTAATGCCACTCTGGATCTTGTTTGCGCCTATTACAAACAAAAGAAAAAAAATTTAACTTCACAACAAATTGAAAAAAAATTGCAACCAATTAACCAGGTTAAATTTACGAGAAAATAATAAAAAAAACATAATTTACTCACTGTCACGCAAAATAAAAACTTATGCGCATGACTAATTTATTTGTAGAGAATAAGAAAACGTATTACAAAATAATTTTTGCATGCCTCACAAACAAATACTGGGCGTAATATTATAGAAGAGAGATCGAAATTCCAGTGACTTTGCCTTCTGTATGGTGCGTTTCACTACGTTGACTCCTATTCAAAATATAATCTACACTCTCATCTCTATAAAACCCTTACAGTTTATAGAAATTTAAAAANACATAATTTACTCACTGTCACGCAAAATAAAAACTTATGCGCATGACTAATTTATTTGTAGAGAATAAGAAAACGTATTACAAAATAATTTTTGCATGCCCCACAAACAAATACTGGGCGTAATATTATAGAAGAGAGATCGAAATTCCAGTGACTTTGCCTTCTGTATGGTGCGTTTCTCTACGTTGACTCCTATTCAAAATATAATCTACACTCTCATCTCTATAAAACCCTTACAGTTTATAGAAATTTAAAAATCTGCTGTGACTCGATTTACAGTTAATTGAACACTCCTGAACTAATCAAAATCAGTCGCTACAAACGTCCCATCCTTATCACTTGTGTAATGCCCTTCAGTGCCAGCAGCAAGGGTATCTAACTGCCAAATATCGTGACTTCATTACCTATGACAACATATTTTATTCTGATCGCCGTTGAGTTAACGACGACTTAACTTCTTTAGTTATTGTGAAAACATATGACCAGAAACAGAATGCCAAAGTAGAAATTTCTTGCCCAAGAGTAGTTGTGACTTATAACTATTTGATGGGTGGAGTGGACTTGTTAGATGGCCTGATTTCGTATTACAGAATTTCAATCAAATTTAAAAAATGTTATTTGAGACCGATATTTCACTTTGTAAATAGTTGGTTGTTATACAGGCGAGACCGCGAACTACAAAACCTTCCAAAGAAAGACGTTCGGGAATTTTGTATTCAAAAGTAAAGATCGTGCAGTACTATGTGGTCAAGGAAAGGACATGACAAAGAAATGAGGTCGACCATCGAGAAAATGTGAAACTGAATATGGAAAAAAAAGCTAGGACGAGAGAACCCAAGAATTCAGTACGAGAAAAGACGGCGTGGGGCACTGATATGATATTTAAACAGACCGTCAACAATGCTAGCATACTGCTTGCAAAGGAATTACAAAAACGAGATTTTCCAAATGTAATGCATATCTCTGTATAACGAAAGATAAAAATTGTTCTACCTCATTTCACCTGTAAAATGACTTCCTGTGTGAGTAATGTGAGAAATGAAAACTGTGGTTTTATGTAAAATGTAAAGCAGGACCTGTATAAACCATACAAATATGTAAGTTTTATTCTTACTTCTACCTTTTTGTGAACCCATATTGTGACATACTGTATTTTTCAATTTTGTATTACTAACAATAACATATATTTTGCCTCGTTTTAATTGTGATTTGAATGTTTTTAGTTATCTGAATAATTAATCTGTGGCATGAAAAGTGAAATTTGTTGTATGTGATATATTCTAGTTTTAAAATATATTATATTTTGTGATAAACCTGTTTTTTAAACTTGTTTTGAATAAACAAATTTTTCTTTGCGACCAATTTTTGTGTTTACATAACAATGCCGAGATTATCCTTTATTTCCATTACGGCGTGTTGTTGCATTTTTGCAACATTAAAACAAATGAGGCTAAAACTGCCCTAATATTATCGAAACTATCACAATAAGCTAACATTAGCTAATAAATGATATTTTCGCCAAAAAAAAAATTCAGGCTTTAAGAGGTTTACTTAAAGTTAAAAATATAATTTTCTTTACAAAGAAAGTCACTCGCATAATGTTTGCAAACAAAATTCGTTTTGTAGACACGTAAATAAACAACCAAGATTTTTAAAACTTTATTTCATACGCTCAAATCTTAAACATAGCTATTGATTTCGGGATGAGCTATGACTTACGGAAGAAGCGCAATGTTGTAACACCTGGAAGAGATCATAACTTTCTTCTCGTGATGGTCGTAAAGTTCTAAGAATGTTAACAAACTGTCCTCCGGAGTCAAGGAAAAAAACTCGTTGCTTTATATTGCCACTATTTGTGTGATCTGGAACAGAAACACAATTGAGAGAAAAGAAGACGCCGATGTCTGTTTTCCCAGGCTGCTAGGCGAGAGCGCGCAGTTGAGATACGTTTGTCAATCCGGCAGTACATCATCTGACAGTTTCATGACGGTGCGCGGTGCAAGACAGATGGCGACATTAATGGCTGCCTGGTGTGGACACCGGCAGTTATCGGCAGTCACACCTCCCAGTAAGTAGTGCATTATGGCCTGGAACTGTTGCGCCACGCATCCGTCACTCGCAAAACAGCCAAGAATTATTACAAAAATATACGAAACAATGCGAAGGACAAGTACAGCCAATCTTGCCTGCGTTCATTAAAAATAACTTACCACGATGCCTGTTCCTCTTCGCCAACAGCGTGAGTACAGATCAGTCCAAAACTAACAGTAGCTTATTTTTTACACGGAACTCAGACATTCTTGTGGATTTGGACTTAATAGATCAACAGGATCGAATTTACGGAACTTGTTACTTAGAAAGTAGCAGTTATGTGGACAATGATGAAACGTGTGTGTTGTAAAGATTCAGTAAATGTTTCTATGAAACAATAAACCAAAACTGAGCCCAACGTGGAACGCTAGCAGCACTTAGTGTTAGCGTTAAACGCAATAGTTCACTTTGTATGATATATTATTATACTGTTTGTTTAACTAGACAAGACCCGAATACAGAACGCGACTTTGGCAGTGTTTCGCCGTTGCCACTTGGACTAAAAACCAATCCGATAACCACTCAACTTCTTAGTTGAACAGAGTGTACAGTAATACAGATATTTGGCATAGTTATTTCTTTGTCGTAACAACTGTGAAATTTATAAATGTTGCTATAATTACATATTATAGTGAGAATCAAGTAAATGCTCATATCTGCTTAGCGATTACCGTCTTCCCACCTACGCTGCCCAAGGACTTTAAGCATATGATATTGGGGAACCGTTACCTTTATCACCGGGGAGATCACATAACCAAAACACTGATAATAAATCCCGGCACATACCATAAATGATTCTCTGCGTAGAACTTCAATTGAAGCGATAAATCAGTACTTAATTTGACAGCCAGACCCGACCAATTTCTCATTTTAATTCACAGGCGTTACTCATGCGCAATATAGGGGAGACTGGGTAAGATTGTGCCAGGGTATGAAACTGACAGTCGAAATATTAGCCAAAGTATACGGATTAGCGAGTTGTGGTAACCGCGAAGGGAGGGGCTTGCATGTCTGAACCCGTGTCACAGTATTGCGTCAGCCGCTGCGCGCTGCGTGCGCTAGGAGAGACCCGCATTTGTTTTAGACAGTCAAAAGTAAGTATTTTTGTTCGATTTCTTTTGATAATTGTTGTTACATATATACAGATTGAGTATTAAGTGNATTTGTTTTAGACAGTCAAAAGTAAGTATTTTTGTTCGATTTCTTTTGATAATTGTGGTTACATATATACAGATTGAGTATTAAGTGTTATTTATCTATATAACATATACATTAGTAAATAAAAAGCAGTGATTACTTTGTTCATAGATTATTTCATTTTGGCATGGTGTTTGTTTTTATGAAAAAAAGTGCGTTGGGTACGGTTGTGACATAAGTAAAATTTGTATTTTATTGTTTTAGATGCCCAGACAACGCTCGCGGAAGACAGAAAGGGGGAGGCAAGACATTACTCAATATGGAAATGCATATATTGAAACTAAACGAGGTGTATCTCTGCGACAAGCAGCACAAATGTTTCAAATTAATCGAATGTCCTTGTTCAGATGTTGATAGAAAGATGTCTATTTTTTTTGTTGAAGAACACATTGTTGTGTTTTTATTTCAAAGATTTTGAGGTAACGTTTATTAATGTTTTATTTTTAATCTTAAAAAGGTCCTGTAAAGCTAGTTTCTATCTAGAAATACAGGTTTATTCAATTTAGATAAATGAAGACTGATTATAATAACTACNTATTTTTGTTCGATTTCTTTTGATAATTGTTGTTACATATATACAGATTGAGTATTAAGTGTTATTTATCTATATCACATATACATTAGTAAATAAAAAGCAGTGATTACTTTGTTTATAGATTATTTCATTTTGGCATGGTGTTTGTTTTTATGAAAAAAAGTGCGTTGGGTACGGTTGTGACATAAGTAAAATTTGTATTTTATTGTTTTAGATGCCCAGACAACGCTCGCGGAAGACAGAAAGGGGGAGGCAAGACATTACTCAATATGGAAATGCATATATTGAAACTAAACGAGGTGTATCTCTGCGACAAGCAGCAGAAATGTTTCAAATTAATCGAATGTCCTTGTTCAGATGTTGATAGAAAGATGTCTATTTTTTTTGTTGAAGAACACATTGTTGTGTTTTTATTTCAAAGATTTTGAGGTAACGTTTATTAATGTTTTATTTTTAATCTTAAAAAGTTCCTGTAAAGCTAGTTTCTATCTAGAAATACAGGTTTATTCAATTTAGATAAATGACGACTGATTATAATAACTACAGATGCTAAAATGTCTTATTAGTTGTAAGTGATTAAAATGGGTATTTTATTTGTTTTNGACTGATTATAATAACTACAGATGCTAAAATGTCTTATTAGTTGTAAGTGATTAAAATGGGTATTTTATTTGTTTTGTTGCAAAGATAATTTTGATATTTATAATGTTAATTAACATTTTTTTATATTTTGATTATGCATAGTTATGCTAGTTTCTAGGTAAAACAAATTTTTGAGACTCATTGTAATGTGAAGACTGGTTTTCATAATTACCTATTATGTATATAAATGCTATAGACGGAATAAAGTCTCATAATAATTTGGACATTGAAAGCTGGGGAAGCACTGTCACAACGGCCCCTGGGGTGTGGTTGGTTGTGACATTTCCCTTTTTTTTTAACTTGCTCCTATGTGCAAACCATTATGTTTAGGGATTAAATTTTANTGGTTGGTTGTGACATTTCCCTTTTTTTTTAACTTGCTCCTATGTGCAAACCATTATGTTTAGGGATTAAATTTTGATTAATTATATGTAGGGTTATGTAGAAATTATACGAAAAATCACTTTTCGTTTATCTAACTGGTATACATACAAAANAATTATATGTAGGGTTATGTAGAAATTATACGAAAAATCACTTTTCGTTTATCTAACTGGTATACATACAAAACTGTGACCGATCAAATGCAAAATGGCACAACCGTACCCAGTCTCCCCTACTGGAAATACGAGCACTTATGATTAAAAATTAAAAACACATTTTATTTCTCATTTTTTATTTATAATTGTCAAAAATGTATTAAGGACACGATACTTAAAATTGCAATTAAATAATAGTAAGTACATTATAATTTTTCGATAATGAATCCTATTTAAATCTACTCTCCGAAAGTATCTGTACCTCCTTTTTTTTTTCAACCGATACACTGAATTTTACCAAACCCAATATGTTTTACGTACGTAGTAAGAACGTCCTATTTTTAGAATTGCTGCTGTTAAACCATATCTTATAAACAATTCGATTTGACAAACTTTAAGCCTAACTAGAGAGTTGACAGTACACAATATCAGAACTAATNATATCTTATAAACAATTCGATTTGACAAACTTTAAGCCTAACTAGAGAGTTGACAGTACACAATATCAGAACTAATTCTGCAAATATTCTATAATTTCGCCGTGTATTTTGCTCCGATATGGCAACCAACTTTCCAAGTAAATTTCTCCCGTTTTTGAACTTGAAACTATACAAAAACAATGATTTGTTTCCGAAAATAATTGTTACATGTTTGCTGGTCTGCATCGCTTTCTTCGCCCGTCCCGGTTGTGCGAGCGAAATAGTGTGTGAAGGACGCGCTAGTAACCTGAGAGCGCGCGGGGATGTTCAAAGGCATGCCGCCAGGCGTACGGCTGCTGCCAGATAAGTCTACCGCGAATCGTGCACTACTAACCTTGGAAGGTTGGCATTTCTGAGGTTATATTTGAAAATAATGCCATGGTTCATCGATGTTGCCTCTCTCAGTGAAACTCGGGGTGCGAGGAACCTTCCAGATCGGGCCAACAAGACTATTTAAGAAGCGACGGGCTTCCGAGCCGACGGTTTGAGAGTTCGGAGGATTGCGCGACGTTAAGCGACAGACGTGCGAAGACAGCGAGGCGACGAGCCATCAGAGCGTCGAGTGGCGGCGAGAGTGACCAGCGGGAGTGAAGTCTGCGGACTGCGAGCATCGGTACAGTGAAGGTGAGAGTGGCGGGCAGGACTACTGAACTGGATGCGTGAGTCTAAAACATTTGTAATGATGGCAACAGACAGACTGAACATGTGTAAATAATGTGTGTTTATTAACTGACTATAACAAACATGCAGACATTGAGAAGGACTTAAATAAGAATTAAGATAAACATTAAATATTCGCTCACTGAGAATATCAAGAACAATGGCGAAGACATATAGTTTAATATTGTAAATAAGAGTTGTGTGGATAATTAAAAAAAAATTTTTGTTCAATTTTTTATTTACACCTCCATCCCTCACGAACTCGAATACGTACCCATGGCGTCTTGTAACACAATACTAGTTCGATCATGGAATTCCGCAATCTCAATTCCATCGTAGCTCAAGTACTTAATTAAGAACGAGATTCTGATAATCTGGAAATGTGTGTTCCTGGCATTAAAAAAAAAGTATTGCTTTTGGCAGTCTAGCCACCGTGTCCACTGTCATGGACGTGTTGTATACGACGAATATTTATGATGAGTGCCTTACACGGCAAGAAATCAGCCATATTTACTTGTAATTTTATTTGTGAAAGTTTCTGCACCTGTCGTTTATGAATGGCTAGTGCTGTTGTCACTGAACACGTGGCACGTGGCTCACTGGTTTCAATCAACACGCTTTATACGAGTCCAGTGTACACCAAAGTACTTCAGGACTGCAAAACTTGAGATCACTTACTAAGCGTCCCGCCTGTCTGGAGCTCGAGCTGCGTTGCAGAGTGTCTCAAATCAAGGTTTTTTCTGAAGAAACTATTAAACATGCCCCCAGTATGTTTACCAACGAAAAGACATCATACACCAAGAAGAGGAAGGAATAGTACTTTAAAATGTCCACACATGCAGTAAATATTAATTTTTGAGCCATCCAATATACAAGTTAAAAACGGCTCTAAAGCCTATTTTCCGAAAGAAAGAAACGCTTATGAGATCACTTCCCTGTCTATGTTTCTGTATGCATGTGTGTATGTATGCGTGTTTAAATGGATGTGTGTCTGTCCGTGTCCCCCACCATCCCCCTTCAATGACCGTTTTTCAATTTTTCAATGCCTCAACCAAATTTCACCAATCTCTGTACATTATGTAGTAAGTACTTAGTAATGAAACCTGACTTTTAGAGCTGTTGACCACTATGGCCAGACTCTTTCAAAATGGCCGCAATTTTAACAATTAGGGTGATATGTCATACCTCGGGAATCATTTAACTGATTTAAATCAAATTTTGTATGCTGGCAGAGCATTATGTAAGTATTAAATTTTGAGATGGATATTACTGTAGGTATACCATTTTCGAAGATAGCACCAAATTAAAAAATTAAGAGTTTATCCTACATTTCGAAAACTAACAAAGCAATTCTCACCCAATTTGGAATGTAAGAAATAATAGGACAGGCCAGGTAAAATTAAGTGTATGAATTTCATTAGATGCTTATTTTCAAAATTGCGGTCATACAAATATTTTATGTTTATTTGGTATATCTACTATAGGTACCATTTAACCAATATCGACCAAATTTTGTATGCTGAAAGTACTTATTACAAACATTATATGTGCCTGCACATAGCCATTTTGGTCAGTCATTTTGTAAGATAGTGTCACATGAATAAATAATTTTTATGTCATATATCAATAAACAATTGACTTACTACCAAATTTGGTAAACTAGTAGTGTTGCAGCATATATAGTAATATTGTTGTATGTTTTAAGAATGCCAGATTGTTATTTTCAAAATGGTGGCACATAGGCATTTAAGATTAGAATGGTATATCGTCGTAAACATGTAATTAATTCTAACTTAACTTTGTATGCTGACAGTAGATATTACAACTATGAACTCTAACTACATGCAGCATATTTTGTCCGCCAATTTTGTAAGGTAGCTCAATACAAACAAATAAAGGTTTTCTGTCATATCTCAGGAAACAATCAATCCTTTCCTACCAAATTCGGCCGAAGAATTTGTACTCTGGTAGGCCATAAAACTATATATATATATACACATGTATATATATGTATATATATGTATATATTTTTATATATATATGTGTGATAGAGACTTATTTTCAAAATGGTTTCTCCATAAAAATTTTAGCTTAGTGTGCTACAAAATACGTAATCAATTTTATCTTAACTGTGTGTGCTGGCAGTAAACAGTCATCGAATGTGCTAATATATAAATTTTTGTCTTCCATTTATTAAGCTCGTTACACGAAATGTATGAATGTTTTATTCAATATATCAGGTACCAATCAACCGATTTTCNTTCCATTTATTAAGCTCGTTACACGAAATGTATGAATGTTTTATTCAATATATCAGGTACCAATCAACCGATTTTCTCCAAATTCTTCTCGCATGTAGCGCTATGGCAGGCCATTTAAACTTACATGTTTTAAGAGTCTCAGTCATTTATTTTAAAAATAACGACCCGTTAAATATTTTAGGTTAGTAAAGTCTATCATTTGAAAATTTGACTGATTGAATCCGAAGTTGATGATCAAATCCGACCTCCGTAATGCAGTTGATTGCACACTAGCTTATGGTACGAGGTTTTCTGAGTTCGAGTCCCGGGTAAGGCACATTTTTATTTGAAATAGCCACCATTTATGTTGCATATTTTTTTGGTTTAATCTCGAATGGCATTGCTTTCAACGCGACAAGTCACCAACCAACTCAGTTTTTAAGAAATTATTTAAAATTTGGTTGCACCCGTGTTGTGGAAAGTATGCTCATTAGTAATATCAGTAAATTTTTTGTTTATTATTATTTTGAAACGACAGACCATAGAGCATTGCCTAGTGTATGTTCTGAAGTCTGTACTAATTGATTACTATAGATATTGTCGCCTCTGTAATCATTCTCAATAAATAATATCCCGTTTCACCTCGACAGTTGCCAGATTCAACTTAATCAATGTAGTGAGTGAAACTGTGGCAATTCGATAAAGTTCGGGAAGAAATTATTTAGGATCTGTCGTGCGAGAAATTTGAATACACTTTCCGAAACAGAAGCTTTGGTGAAAAAATCGATAAATCCAAGATGGCGGGTGGGAATCCGCCTTAATGAGTGGCCGAACGGGCTGGCACACGTCAGTCTGAAGCCGGCGGCAGAGGCCCGTGTATCAACCATAAACTAAATATGAGGTAGACTTATACACAACCCATCTGCGTGTCCTAACACAGAACTGCTTTTCTGCCAACACGTCTAGCGAAAACGGCATGGTTTGGATTTTAGGTTAGAAAACTGATATGTTAACAAATGCTTTGAGATGTATGTATACTTCCTTTAACCAATGTGTAATGCAGTTTGATTAAATTCAAATTGGTAAAAGTATTTTATTTATATAATAGCACATGTCATTTAAAAATTAAGATATAAAAAACACTTTCATCACTGCTGACCATGTGGATTTGACAGTAGTGTGTGATTGGGGAAGGTGAATGTTCGGTAGATGTGCAGAAGACGAATAAGCGGTGTACGTCATCTTGACTGAATGGTATCGAGCCGCGAGGAAACAGGCGCTTTGCGAACGAGTGATGACTCGGCGCGCGGGTTCAGCAGGTGGCACGCGGGGCTTTGTCCTGGCAGCGGCGAGCGACAAGTGGACACGACATCAGCCCCGCAGCACGCGACGCCAGCCAAGCTGTATTATCGCGGGCGGTTGGCGCGCCACCGATGAATAATTGCCACCGCAACAACGGGCCTTTCACAACGCCTCGCACCAACCCCGGCAAACACTGCGAACAACCGCCAGTCGATAAACACGCCCGCCGGGTTCCGCCCTCTTCCACCTCGCCGCTCTAAATACAGCCAATCCCGATTTCGGTTTATCTACAACGCAAATAAAATTAAATGACACGTGAACTCTTGCTTCTTTTTGGGCACCAACATCATATAAAAACTTCCGTCGAGATATTTTCAAAATACGAGTCAGTGAGTGATTGAAGAGTTTTGAGCGGCTCTTAACATCTAGGTCTTGACAGCCGATTAGGGCGAATTGAGGTGAGTGTGGAGCACCGCCGGAATGCAAGCACAGGGGGAACGGGAGATCGCGAGAAAACCCGCTGACCAGCACCATCGTCCGGCGCTATTCCTATATGCGAAAATCTGGGGTGACCCCGCCGAGATTCGAGCCCGGTTCGCCTTGGTGGAAGGCGAGTAGTCTAGCCACTACACTCTCGCAGCCCCAGTGTCTCTTTGTTTTAGTCATGTTGTTTTGCATAGTATCATATAAACATTAACTGTGTTTATTTTCCCGTAGAGCTCTCTATCATGGTCTGGATAAAGGTGGAGCGATTACTAAGGTGGTATTTTTCGACCTTCCAGTTCTTTCAACTTCTGTATATTCATATACCTGTAAATAAAATCCTTGTAATTTAGTGTTTATGTCCACAATTATATAACACTTGATAAAGGCACAACAGAAAAATTATAAACACTTTCGAAGTATGACATTAACACACTCGAGCTCACTGGTATGTAAAAATTTTTATATCCCCCTTTTTATTCTACAAACAAGGGCTTGTACACGTTTAATTATTGGTCGTTATATACTCCATTAAATAACGCAGCTCACTTAAAAATACACTGTAAACTCGCAAAATACAATTTCGCATCCCACAATAACAGCGACATAAAATAATACATATATAGTGATCACAATAAAGGTAAGGGTACCAACGGCAAAAAAATTATCGGATATGCTAGATACAGAGCTCACACATAATCACATTGCGATGTAGCAATGAAAAGGAACATTCCCTAAGTACTGAATGCAATTTAATATAAAACAATTGAACACACGTAAATTATTTCTGCACACACTAGCTGTCATAATCCAGCCGAGTGAACAGTTATAAATAAACACTAGTTGCGAACACGAACCTTTTCCTGCCGAGAAATTGCAATAAATAGCGTAAACGGTGAATTCTGGAATATTTTCATCACGTTAGTGTTCATTAAGATTTTATATTAAAAATATAAATAATTATTCTAGCGAAAATCCGGATGTCCTTGCAAAATCACTCCACGATTCAGATCAGTCGGGGAACATCCTTTGCCGTTTAAGCCGATATCGACCAATATACGTTGAATTTCTCGTTACGGTAGAAGTGATAACTGAGCAATTATTTGTGTGAGTGGGGAAAAAAGAAATCAGTTATATACACTCGTTGCCATAAAAATAGCTGCACCCAAAATGAATAGTTAAAAACAGGCGAAATTTGTTACAGTGTACATTTACAAAGAATACTGTTGCTTATTTAAATATATCTAGCTGCCAGGAATCTACAAAATTACACACAAAATGGCGGACAGTACTATTCCTTACGCCTTAAAATAAACAAAATTTAAATAATTAACAACTATTGCGAATTAAGAGATGTTACTCAGAAATACAGACCAATTTTTTCTTGTAAATAGATGTAAGGAAAACTGTTGAGTTTCTGCAAAGGATTCTACCAAGTACGGAGATGATCAATTTTGTGAGATAATGGAGAAATACATTTCCTAANTTGAGTTTCTGCAAAGGATTCTACCAAGTACGGAGATGATCAATTTTGTGAGATAATGGAGAAATACATTTCCTAAGAAAAATAACATTTATTAAAAAATATTATTGATCATAAAAACTACAAAATTATTTTACAGCATTTTTTAGTGATATCTACATTACATTAAAAACAATAATCTTTTTGATATTCGTAGTGAAATATATGTGTTCGTGTTTATGGCATGCTTTGAAACAACTTGTGTGATTTCTCTCTTTGGATACTATATTCCACACTTCCCATTGTCGATTGTGAATCTGAAATAACCTGGCAATGTTTAATGAAAAATATTCAGACAACGTACTTAATGAGAAAAGTTATCTTTTACCACAAATTTAAGTGATATTCATAAATGATCTTTCGTAATCCTTTATAATGTTGAGAATTAGTACTACGACATTTTGTTCAGTAAGANAGTGATATTCATAAATGATCTTTCGTAATCCTTTATAATGTTGAGAATTAGTACTACGACATTTTGTTCAGTAAGAGTTCATTTATTTGATAAAAATCTTGTGAGTCAGGCCCTACTTTTCTCGTGTTTTCTACCTCAGTGGTGTACCATCCCCAAAACAGGAGAATGCCTATAACGGTTTATACTAATTTCCGCTCTGATTAGCTCGCTGCGTAAAATGAAATAATAATTGTATACTTGTTACAATTGTGGTATTCTTTCGATATTTTCTCGCTACTCGTATGGTCAGATTTATTAATATTTGTTTACTGCATGTTTGTGTGGCAGATGTACTGCTCGTCTCCTGTGGTTTTATTTTATTTCTTACTAGTAACTCGTTTTATTCTGCTCCTGTGCAGTATTATTACCACTAACTACATTTTACTGTTGCATTGCTCCGTGCATCCTACCTTTCGAATTAAAATGCCATATACACTTACATTTGCAATCATATTATCGCTACAAGTGTGTATAAGCGAACATCCTTTCTAAGCTGGTCGGTATAATTTTGTTCGTATTCGTGTTGTTCTCTGGTGCTCTTTTATTCTCGAGTGTGCAAAATTATTTAAGCTTTCTGCTTATCTTACAATGATTCCTTTCATTCGCTTTTTGCAAACTTCTGAAGTCGTCCCCTTTTTTTTCGTAAACTATCTCTTCTCTCCTAATACTTATATTGTAAATTTATTCTGTAGTGTCCCATTATATAGGCTGTTCATGGCAAACTGAGCACTTTTAAAAACACTGCTTAGGATCAACTTATATGCACGAAGTGTATTCTTCAGTCATATGTAAATTATCTATACCATGTGTCTGATCACTTTATCCATGCGTAGGTCAAGGGAAATTTCAAACTTAAACCGTAATCCTTTATTGTCACCTTTAACATATTTTTATAGGATGGGAGGCTCTACTAGGCCGTGGGGGGCTGCCCTCCTTCCTTAGCTACTTAACTGAATTTTTGGATCTCAGGAAGTATTGCTTTTAAACAATTATATATAAGTATATTTTAAATAATTCTGCATTGGCATGTACGAGAGCCAGTATTAAGCAATTGTCGTGTTTGTGATCCAAAGGTAACGTTTAATATTGATTGGCACGTGATTGAAAGTCTGGTATTTTTAATAATATTGCTATATTTTGTATGCCCCTTAGTATTGATTTAGATATGCATTTTGCCGGTATATTCTTCTCTTCAGTGTTATTGTACACAAATGTCATTAAAGGGCGTGAAATTCTGACTCGTCTCGTTCCAATTATTTGTGATACGTCACATATTATTTCGAATAAATATTTTTGACAATTAAATTTTACTATTCTAAAAGGATTTTCAGTGAAAGAACTGCTTCTGATCCGCATTTCATTTTGGGAAGGAAATTGATTGATGTTAAATAGTTAATGTTTCGAACTTGATTACAAAACTAGTATAAATATTTTACTGAATGTTAAAGAGAATTGTTTTTAAATCATCTTAACACTAATTCTGCCATAAAAAATCAACTGATCATCAAATAGTGTACTTTTAAAATAAAAAAAATCTTTTTAGCATAGCTTTTCCGTGCACAATTTTTTTCCCCCAATTTTCGTAAACGTAAAAGAAAAGGAATGGCCTCTTAGCAGAAGTAGGTGACGTCTGTGAGAAAAAAATAATTAAGCACCGAACTTTTTAAATTACGGCACAGAGAAAGTGGATACACTCCGCTCTTCTGGCAGTACTTTCGAAGACCTGTTTAATGTAACACGAATAACCGTTTTTTTCTCGGGGGGTCTGCCTAGGTAAGATTCATATTTGTGAGAATCAAGCCAGAAAATTTCGAATGAAGACATGCTGAGATTCCTGTGATTTTTCAACCACGCCAAAGTCAGGACTTCAAACACGAGAATGTAATTGGTGTCTGAACAAACTGTGGCGCATAGCTCAGCATATCTAGATATCCTTGAAACCAAATCTTCCCTCTCTGCCAAACATGGAATCCGTTTTAAAGTACTTATAGACTATTCACGGTAAAGTGAGCACTATTGAAATCCCTCTAAATTGTAAAAATAATCAATAAATATATTTTATTGCAGCCTTAGACGTTAACTTCAGGGTGCAGTGGAATATGCACACTGTGTTTATTACTTAAATGGCAATATTTATTTTAAAAGGTGGTTAAGGGATAAAAAATATCTGAAGGGAAAAAGTAACTGCAGACTCAAAAGTGTTCACTTGACCGTGAACAGCCTATACTCGTGTGGTTCACGAAAAAGTAAATAATATCCTGTAAATTGGTTGATATGGATTTTATAACTCACCGTACTGATAAATGGTTCAAAGTTTCTTAAATGGGGTTTGATCTTAATTCCAGCACGAATGTTTGTAAACTCAGCAGAGCATGAGCACTGGAAATACTTCTCCAATATTGTTTGCTCTACCCATTAATAAATATCTTGTTTTCTTTAAGGTTAGTGAACCATTACATACTTCTTATGTCATCGGCTTCGTATCCTTGCCTTTTTTCTAAAGTTAATGTACTTTATGTAGGCCTACCGTATGACTGATCAGCAGTGGCAAGGAATAATATACAAACAATTATCTTTGTAACATTATTTTTATTGATTGCTATAACCTCATTTAAAATGGAGAGTAGAATACAGAAGTTCTGAGTAGTACAAAAACAAGCAAAAAAAAAGAAACACGAGCCGTTATTTTATAGACAATAAATTCCAGATATTAATAATACTGTTGATTACATTTATTACTTGTGTATTTATTTGTTACATGCAAGAAATGATTATTTTTGAGCTGTGAAATATATGCGCTGTGTTTGAAAAGTAAACCACGTTACAATGTTTATACTTACACTAGGCATAAATATACAAACTGGTTGTAAATAGAAATTACGCAGGGCTTTCAAAAGTGCTCGCTTTACTGTGAATTACCTATACACTATATATTCATAGTTATATGATAATTAGCAGCTTCTGGTTCGCACATTTACGTCAGTTGCAAGTTCATTACCCATACCTCTAGAACCAAATAATGGGTCGACGTCCAAAATTACCAATTGAGTTTGTTCATGCATTAACCTGCCTAAATCGCATTCAGTTCAGAAGGTCATGAATTCGATCTTGGCCGGTTGAGTTGTGGGGGGGGGGG